>ML977602.1:0-76756 GCA_010015725.1 Amniculicola lignicola CBS 123094 | reverse complement strand
CGATCAGTATATGGCTGTTAGTAGCATAGAGGTGCCCTAGAAGTCTGGGAAATGGGACTAGATGGATGAATCGGGGGGCTTGATAGGGGGGCTGGATGTGGGACTTTGTATACAAAGGCAGGGGAGAAGAAAGGGCATTGGTGAGGGTGGATAAGTATAAGTATATATTGTGAGCTTATGTGGAGTGGAATGTATAGAGGTATGCGTGGGTCCAGATATAGATCTGGTTCTGGGTTGGTGGGTTATGTGTGGAGGCTCTGGGATGGAGAAATGAGGTTGGGCTATGGGCTTCGTTTTGACTCGGGCTAGTGCTGGAGACGCTCTCACGCGTATTCTTCCCAGGAGCTTGGAGGGTGGGTGGGATTTCCCTGGGAGCGTGTTTCTAGGGGGTAGGAGATGCTGGCCTTGTATAGGAGGCTTGGGGATTGGGGCTTTGTTTTTTCTGGGTTGTGTTTAAGTGCTTTGGAACACTTGTTGAGTGGGTTTGAAGGGGGTGTGGGTAATGGTAGACGTCATAGATAGGGGAGTTTCAAGAGCGAGAGCGATGAAGTATCCTTTATGCTGCCGCTAGCTTGATGTGTACAAACGTTTTGCTTTACTGGAAGACGCTGAATCTACCTAGCTAGGATAGGGTAGGTCGCCTTACATTGATGTTACCCTCTCATATGCTTTGTTTCTGGTATACGCTGAAGAGTCTTTTCTTTGCTAGCCGGTTTGAGAGGGGAGAAGTAAACTCGGTTGAACTAAAGCTGCGTCGAGATCTAGCAGACGACGTGTTGCACCATGTTCGCTATTGGTCGTGGATTTGGGTTCTTGCGTGATGAATTGATCATGTTTGTAGAAGGTCGAATGGACTAGGTATTTGGATTATTCTCAGTACAGCTTGCTTTTTTTCATTTTGATGCTTTGTGAGCTCTTTTCGTACGTTGGGAGTGGTGTATGCCGTGTCACCCTTCCTTTACCCGTCTCGCTGTGATTTGGAAAACGTGGTGGGTTGCCTAGTTCTAATAGAGTAGATGATAAACTCGATGTCTAGTTATATTTGATGAAGGGTGAATGTATCTGTGAGAATATGTGAGGATGTTTGATCGATAGGGCTGAGTTCCTGGCTTGGGGTTGCCTTGGCGGACGTCTATGGGTTGATGATCGGTGAGGTGGATAATAAGATAAATCTTTTATGGCGTTGACTCGTCTGTGCGAGCGCGGGTTCCATAGCCATTGTACTCCGGGCCAGGAGTGTATCGAAATTGTACAATTCGTTGATATGCACTCGAACAGCTTTTAACTCTTGACGTGTAGGCTGCTGCATTTATACTTCAGCGCGAGTGAACTTGAGAAGGTTTCTGGTTGATGCTTTGGTAGCCCACAACTTGCTCACTACTGAGCAAGATTACGACTTGGAGCAACTTGTGAGGTCGGTCGGTGAGATGGATCCGAGGGATAAATATTGCTCCCACGTGGGGTAAATGAAACCTGCAGAATCTGATCGCATATTATATATAAGATTTGGAGTTCGCCATGTTATCTTTTTCCTCGCACTGTTCCCTTTTGATGTGGAATCCAACACGTCGCTGAATTTCCGTTTACATTCAAGATGCATCTCAGGCAACCATCCTCAGCTGCAGTCAGACTGTATATGGCGTTTACCTGTTTGGTGAGAGCAAGATTTTCCGATTAAACCCATGGTGGAGAAGATCAATCGTTCACAAACTCCAACCCAATCTGTCAGCATCTCGAACGACCAACAACTGAAATCAGAGCCCAACACCACTCTCCCCTCCAATGTCGACATATCAGTCGCCGTCCTCGTCTTAATATGAACAAGGCGTCCCTCCATCAGCCCCCTGTTCCCCATCGCTCAAAATCCTCCATTCAGTATCGCCTCCAACTCTCATTGGACATTCGGGACCATCCTCCGCCCATGCGCCCTCCCCCCCGTCCCTTCTCCCCAACCTTCTCGAAGACCAACTCCCGACATGCACTTCCGTCCTTTACCCCAAATGAGCCCCAAAAAGCCCAGCCCTCTCATGGCTCACACGTGATCTGGGGTGCAGCTCACCCACCCATGGTTCGGTCGCCGTCAAGCCATGATATTTGACGAGATCTCGTCGATTAATATACGAGATTGAGTACGCAGAGTGCGGTGTGAGGATTGTTATTGGGTGATCTGCGCCCGGCAGAAAGGAAGGCTGGGTGGTACGGATATCAGCCGGCAGTTCAAGTCCCAGATTGGGCGAAGGTGGATGGGCCAATTGGATGCGGGGCATTTCATGCGGTGGATTTGTCGCAAGGCTTGATGAATTCTGGAGACGTTTGCGGCATTGGGGAAGGTTGTTGAAGAGGTGCGGATTTGAGATGGTGATTTGAAGGCGATGTGGGATGGACTGGGCCATTTGAGATTTTGTGCATCACCAAGCGAAACCTTGTGTACGTGTACTACTCTATCTATACACGTTCCCTAATCTTAGGGCTTACCATATCAGATCCTTAAACGGTGACATGTTACCCTCGTCAGTCTTCTCCAATTTATCAATCCATCTGTATAGTGGCAAATATCGTGGCCTGCTAGGATGTCCCCTGAGGGGTGTCGTGGACGCCGCATACTCCATAATCCCTACCACGGCACTTTTCACTCATAGCAAGACAACTCAATCACAAACGCCGAGTTGCACTCTTCTTGTGGCTATTGGTCATGAGAGTGAGGTTCCCATGGATGCTATGCAGTAAGAGGCTCAGCAGCCTATTCTAGTTAGTACGGTGACTTGGAAGGAAGATCGGGAGTCCTATCAGGACGAGGACATAGAGGTGTGTCATTTGAGTAAGAAGCGGGAGGGGTGCAGACGCAGTGATGAGTTATCTAAATATACTAGATTGTGTACTCAACGAGAAAAAGCTTGCACTGCGCAAGGGGCCCTATGTATGGAATTGCCAGCCTTGTGATCATAAGCATGTGAGTATAAAGGTCAGTATCGTAGGTGAGAGGTATGTATATACTGGGCCAAGTCGTACGTTTTTAACACCACCGAACTGATCTGGGTTCCACGTGCGAGTCATGGCCGGAGGTACTGTGCTTAACGCTCTTGTGGCGGCCTTGTGTCTCTTTTCGAGCCCGTCGGCTGCGGTGCCGTTCTTCAGCAAGAGGCAGACGCTTACGACCGAGACGATTCAAGCCCAGGCGCTTGCGAATGCGCAGAAGGTTCTTGCGGGGACCCTGTCGGATGGATTGACGAGGGGTGCTGGGTGCAACAAGGACACTGTTGCTATCCGTAAGGAATTGTACGTACGATTCATGCGCTTTTAATCGTCTAGTAACTGATCCTGTTGTGATGAACAGTGGTGATATGACCAAAGAGGAGAGGGTAGACTATACAAGGGCAGTGAAGTGTCTTCTCAACAAGCCGAGCAAACTTCCTGCGGGGAAGTACCCGGGAGCAAAGTCGCGATACGATGACTTCGTTGTGCGTATACCCATGGCATACATATCGTAACAGAACGCTAATAATTCACAGGTCGTTCACATGAATATGACCCCCTCAGTTCATGCCACCGTAGGATATCTCGTCGCTTCTGGCGGGCATGGCTAACCCCGAATAGGCAAATTTCATGCACTGGCACCGATACTACATCTGGTACATCTTTGCTCGTCTTCGCCTCGGGCTATAGACCAAGTCGCTGACCATCATCCAGGGCTTACGAGACGGCTCTCAAAACGGAATGCGACTACAAGTATTATCAGCCATACTGGAATTGGGGGAAATATGCAGATCTCCCAACGTCTCCCATCTTCAACGGTGACGAATATTCCATGGGAGGGAATGGAGAATATGTGGCCCACAAGGGAACCTCGATCGGAATGACTACAATACCAGCTGGGCCTGGTGGAGGTTGCGTGCGGACCGGACCATTTGCCAAGTAAGTCTCGGTGACGATTCTTTCAGAAAGAGAAGATGGTTAATCGTCGAAATAGTCTCACCATCCATCTCGGCCCGCTTATGAGCACTATGGATCCCGCCCTCAAAATCCCATCCAACCCTAACCCTCAGGGTTACGGCGACAATCCGCGTTGTCTCCGCCGCGATGTCAACAACTTCTTCGTCAAGAACGCCCTCCTCGCGACAACGCTCGCGTCCCATATTACGAGCAACGCGGCTATTGGCAAGTTCCAGGACACGCTGCAAACAGATACGGCTCAGAGGAGCTCCATCCACGGGTCAGGCCACTTTTCCATCTGGGGAGACCCAGGGGGTGATGTGTATGTCAGCCCTGCGGAGCCGGTGTTCTGGTTGCACCATGGCCAGTTGGATAGGCATTGGTGGATGTGGGCCAACTACTTGGAGAAGGAGGTCAAGACGAGGACGAGTCAGTACGAAGGGTAAGTCAAGCCTCCCCCCACAAATGAATGGTATTCAAGATGCTAATGTGGTTGTTAGCGGGACAAACTGGCAGAACCCAAATTCTGCGAGGGGCAAGCCGACAGATCCGCAGTGGTTGGATGTCGCGGCTCCGACTGGGAAGAACGGAATTCCTAGTAACCAGATGTTCTCGACAACGTCTGGGCCTTTCTGTTATCTCTACCAGTAGATGTATTCGTAGTGTACGTACAAGAATGGATGCCAGAGTCCTTCGTAATGTAGATTGTATCCGTTTATGCACGCGTTGGCCGTTTGCCGTTTCGCGCATGGGCATTGTGTTTAAATCTCGACAGATCGCTTTCGAATATGGTAAAATTGCCTTCCGGACATGCCATCAACTTGGCCCTTTTCAAGATTGATATCTCGGATGACAAGATGATGCAGGTGCCTATGCTGAGTAATCGCCTGCACGTGTTGGTGTTGGTCGCTTGCAGGGCGGAACGGTAGAGCATTCACTCATTGTGAGAAGGCAAATGCATGGATTTTATGTCGCATATGTGAAGCGGAATCAACCAGGAAAAATCTCAAACGTCGGAGATGAATGAATGCGCTAGTGGTGGAAAGGGTGTCACGTGAGCACCTGAGCGTTTCGCGACACGGGTGGGGCGGCCGAAAAGTTGGCTTGCAAGCTGCAAGGTCCGGGCACAACAGAGGCCAATACGACCTCGCGACGAGAGCCTCTGGTCAGCACTGGCACAGCTTTTGCTTGGCGAGTCTTGCACCGTCAACAATCATTGAGCTCCAGGAGTGAGCCTGCTGGGCGGGGAAGCCGGAAGGCGGCCGCCTCTATCAGTCGGCGCTTTGGCGTTCTGGCTACGCCCCTCTTCCAGGGGCACAGCAGCTGGCTTGCGACCGGCGCTGGCTCCTGGAAATGTGAACGGAGTGTGATGGGCAGAGTCTGGCCGTTGCGCAACGACGGTGACCTTGCTTTTTGATAGCCAGTTGGGCCCGAGCTCCGCTGCTCTCCAGCCCGAAGGATGGGAGCTTGGACGCACGGCAAGGGAGAGGAGTCACTTTTCATCAACAGCTGCATCACGAAATCCATCAATTGACCTTTGCACGCGCAATTGAGACTGCAAAAGTATCATCTTTGATATTTTCACCTCTTGTTTCATGTTTTTTCTCCGTCTTTCTATGCATTCTCGTCCTGCGATAGGCAGCGCCATGTCCTCTTTCGTCGTGTCCCGTGTTGCAGCCCCTTGCGCCCTAGTCCCCGGCCCGGGAGCTGTGCCTGCGCCATGACTCTCTTTGTAGTCATTAAAGTCCTCCTTTGGGCAAAGCGTCCATGTGATTTGGCGTCGTCGTTCCACCGCGTTGAACGCGTCGGCTGTGTGAGTAAACCCTGTTGCTGGGCAAGATAGCGGCCTTCTGGTGGGCTTGCGTATATATTCAGGCCTGCTGTCCACTCAGTATTGCCTGTATCGCCTTCTCTGCCTTTTTCTGAGTTGCTGCCTGAGGAGCTATATATGGTATTGGCTTGCGTAGGGTATTCGTAACGTCTGCTGCCTATGCTTGACCACCTATAAATACAACGCCACCCCTCATCAACACCATTTTCGACCGAGCGAATTCCGGGTGATACCATCGAGTTCCATCGCGTTCCACCATGTTCTCATCAGGCCGAACACGTTATCCGGCGGGCGAGAGCTTTTCAAAGCATCGCGCAAGCAAATCAAAATCGCACAAGAAGAATCCGTCGTTCAGGGACTCGATCTCCACGAGGAAGGTCGAGAAGCTTGCAGAGCACGCCCAAGTGTCATCACCACAGTCGAACCAGACTTCACCAACCATTGGAAGGTACGTTGTTCTGTCACTGTTTGATTGATATCGGGGAATACTGAATGCTAACAACCATCTCCACCAGCCCCATCATCACACTCTCTATCGGGCGCGACCAGCGACTCTTCGCCGCTCACGAAGACGTTCTCTGCCACTCGCCCTTCTTCCAAACTGCTTGTCGAGATCAATTTCTCGCGCCTGCCAACAAGCGCATCGAACTCCCCGACGAAGAGCCCGAAGTCTTCTCGTCCATCCTCGAATACCTCTACAAGGGCGACTACTACCCTCGTCTTGAGTACGACAAGCGACGAAACAGCTGGAACCTCGAAGATGGTGGCAACGGCAACGGCGCCAACGAAGCTGTTGTCTACACACCTCAAGGCCCGATCCTCAAGGACACTGTCATCTACTGCGCGGCTGAGAGATTCGGTCTGCAAGAGCTGAAGCGTCTTGCACTTCGCAAGCAGGGGCTTCAGTCGGGCATTCAATGCAGCACTATCCTCGCATCTGCTCGCTTTGCGTATGCGCATACGCCCGACAACGATTCGAAGCTTCGAGCACACTATCTCGCCCTCATCATTCGCGCTCGCCACACGTTCAAGCGCAGCGGCACCATGCAGCAAGAAATGGAGAACGGCGGCAAGTTGTTCTTCGACCTCTTCGTCGCCATGGTGAATCACATGGACGACTTGTCTTCCAAATCGCCGCAATAGGTTACACGAAGAGTCATCTCTCATCACTCCGGCGTTCATCTCATCTCTGACTGGTTGTTGACGTTGTTTATCCATTATCTCCTCTTCATTGGATACTCTGCACGTTGACATAGCCTCGCGCTGTGTTCATGTGCCCACCCCTTCTCGATCTGACTCACACTTGCTCCGATACGTCGATTCATCAGCCCAACCCATATATTCCAACATCAACACGGCAACTCGCTATCATCAGTCTCAATCAAAAGCCAAACAAACGTATTCGCCACGTCCAGCACATATTCTGCTGGACGTCACTGTCACCATTCTTGTATCATACATTTCCCTCGATCAGCCTCACGGCTACGACTCAACCCTACGATCGAGACTTCTATTTCCTTATTTGCCTGTCATCTAGTTTGCTTTGGCGTTCATCTTTCCGTCGGCGTCAAGGGAGCAAAGATACCATACCATTCTGGCACTCATTTCCGCCACCTCGTTGTACTATACATTACCCTTTCTGCTATCATTATCCTTCTGCACGGTCGCTATTCCGACCTTATCATGATTGTGTTTTTACTCTCTGCGGCTTTCTCTCGCGTTGTTTCTCACTATTCCCCTGTGGCCGCAAAATTGCAAAAGGAGCGTTGGCCTGTTTGTCTCTTCATCGATTGATCGAGCGAGCGTTTCTGCAATTGGTTTCCTGAACGGAAGAATACTGAAAAAAAAAGATTGCATAGTGGCTATGTCACGGCAGCGAAGAATGCTGTTTTCACACCCTTTTCATTTCCGGATATTTGAGCAACACTTAATGATGGCGATATGACTTGTTTGCGAGTCGTGGTGCTTGGGGAGCTTTCCCCTTTCTGCAGGACAGAGTTGTGAATGGGATAAATTGTAAGCGCGGATATGCCTGCAATGGGCTGAGAAATGGGGGATTGTTTGGTTACGTTTGCGGGAATTGGGATGGATTTGGTAGAATCAGCAATCTTTCATAGATCTACCGAAGAATGCCATTCAATATTGTGTGATGACTGTCTCCAACTAAAAAGTGTGACTTTTCAAAACCTAATCTTCTCACACAACATTTCAACCCAATATCCATAACTTTTGATCTACAACATTTTATTTTCGGACCGGAGAGTCCCACTATCCTACTCGAAAAAGAAGAAACCCAGCAAAATCACACCATCCCAGCCCCAAACTTCCCCATCCACCAACCCATCCCATTCCATTCCATTCCATCCCATTCCGACGGTGCCATTACCCTCCAGCCTATACCCCTTAACCCACCCATGCACCACCCAAACCAGGGTCTACCATCCACACGGGAAACGACCACGCATATTTTCCATTGGACCAATTAGACAACCAGGCCGCACACCCTCCCTCGTAAGTCGTCGAAGGACTATCTTTGCTCTGAAACAAACGCAACCGAAAAGGAAGAGTAGGGTGGTAGGTACGGTATGGTAGTGTGTAGCCGAGGGGCGTACCCTGTACATCCATGCCATATACATATGGGCACTTTCTTACGTGGATGAACCGTGGGCGAGGCAAATCGGTATGAGTCACCCCTCCGTTCCGGTCGCGGATACGGGAGGCCGCTTACTCCGCACCGAGTATGTACTGCCTCCCTCCCGTCGTAGGTCGACATCCGGAACGCAGAACCGTGGCCTACAAACCACCATTTTCCCCTTCAAAGTGTGCACTTTTAGCACCGAGCTTGTCCTGCGACGACATTGCACGCATCACGAGTCCTGGGGTGGCTTGTCCGCCGGTGTATCACTGTGGTGCATGCAGGATAGAATTGGATAGGCACCAACAGCGTGCTGGCGTTCGGGGCGCGTTTCGCGTCCCAAGATTGGTGCTGGAAAACTGGAACGCGATATCAGGTGCTTACGCGACAGGCATCCCCCACGCAGTATCCCCTGTTCCATTTTTCCCTACCCCCAGTCAGCTCCTCTCTCCCATTCAAGGTCTTTTCTTTTGTTTTCCTCTTCGTGCTTTCTTCCGTTTATTAGCCTGTGCTGAAAAATTGTCTTTTTCATGGTGAATCTGGACAACTTTCCGACCCAAATCAGAAACAAAGTTTCCCAGCTCCCCACTTGCAGCGCAATATTTCCTAATTCAACGCATTGACCATCCCCATCGCCGCCCGTCTCACCACCTCAAACCCCTTGACCATATACTGTCCCACATTCTTCCTCTCTGTCTTCTCCCCTTTTCTCCTCGGAGCCTTTTTGCCTCTTTCGCGTTTCGCTCGGATATTTTGGACCGAGTGGCGGGGCGGCTTTTCCTTCAACATTGCATGCAATTAAGATGAGAAGGGATGTTGGGGTTCAAAGATCGCTATACTGTAACAGTAGGGCGAGAGATTGGTGTGTGTGTTTGCAATGGGAATGATTGGCCAGTCGGTCGCAGCGTAGTGGAGACTACGGGCACACACAAACAATGTGAAATGAATATGCAGAGAAGCACATCAAAAACACCACAATTGCAAAACAGTAAAGTTTGGAACAAGCCACAAATGGTGGCTCAAGTGAAGTTTAAATTTCCCTCTTGATAAGATGCCGAACTTCCAGGCCACCCAACTCCATCTGCATGATGAAATATGCCAAGGCGAAGGCCAAGTCCAAGGTGGCCGAGGCAAACAGAACAGAGCAAAGCCACCAGTCTTTGGGCCTGATCTGCACTCCTTCACAAAAAGTGCAGTTATGAAGCGGCGAAGCACCTATGCAAACAGAAAGGAATTCAGAGAAACCTCCAGAAATATGAGGATAGGTGCCCTGTCCATACCGGATCCGCTAGTTCACATCTGCAGGTCAACAGTCAACAACGCCATCTTGAGTATTTGCATATGCAATGCATATAAGCAACGGCCCTACCTTTTAGTGGCAAAGTGACAGTGCAACACCACTGATGGGCAATGGGCCAAGGCCGTATAAACTCTTGATGCAGTAGCGCGAAGATACACTCTAGGCATCAGACTCCCGTACCCGGAAACGCACCCTTTTTATTCAACACCACCATTGCGTGCTCTCGCGAGATGTATCCCTTCATGAGACCCTGTAGCAAAATATTAGCAAGTTACTTTCTTCCAGTAGGGTTTGGTTGCCTAGAAGGGGCGATTTGCCTCGGGCAAGGCAACTCAGATGCAGGCCGTGCAAGACATCGAGAAGGATGGTGGAGGGTGGGTTAGGGTTTCGGATGGTGACAACGCATAAGCGCCGGGCTGAGACTGCTATCTACTCACCTTGTATATCATGTTGGCGAGCATGCACTCGACCTCGTCCTCGTCCAGAACCTGGCCACTACCCTCTCCGTGCATGCCCATCCTTAGCGCGGCTGCGAACTGGGCTATAGGAATTCTGGACTTCCTGACCCGATGAGCTTCGGCCTGACCCTCCTTTAGGTCCTCGAAGCCCTGCGCGAGGAAGACTTTCCGGAGGAGGTTGCGCAAGGCGATATCCCGGCCGCGCTCTAGAGTGAGGTAGATGCGGCGTTTGACTAGCTCGTCTTCACCAGCTACGAGGGCGTTGTCGAAGCCTGTGAGATCGCCTTTTTTAATGCAGGCAACAATGGGCGCGAATATTCTCTCTAGGCGCGGGAAGGGCGAGAGGAGGGCGACGGTAGGAATACTGTGCTTTGTGATAAGGCGGCAGGGAATCAAGTAGGTAAGGATCAGCCTGCAATAGTGTTAGCCATAATTGGGAGTTACTAGTTGATGTGCGATTACTCTTGGTTCTTCTTGCTGTCTGCATAGCAGAGATCCCAAGCTTCTGTGAGATATTGTTCCGCCTATAGAGAGTTAGCACATGTGACATCGGTGAACGAGCGGATAATCACCTTTGCATAGTCCTCTTGTAGGAATGCTAGTACTCCTGTGTAGTATTTGTAGGCGGTCCGATGTGCTTTTGGAAATAGCTCGAACCCGGGAAGGTCCCTCTGTGCTTCGATGGATCGGACAACGTTCTTTGAGAGACTAATGGCATTGAGCTGTAGACGGTGCTATTAGCGCTGGTGGTGTTTGCAAAAGGACATGGTCACTAACCTTGAAGTACGTCTTGAACTGAAGATTGGCCAGGTAGTAGACACCCCATTTGCGGGACTCCTTCACGTCGGGATTCCTGCGTGTTGTCAGTCTCTTTTGATAGACAAAAACATAGAGCGAATGTAAGAGCTTACCTGTCTCCCAGGCACAACGCAAACATCTTGTTGAAAACGCGCGCGGCCTCCTCAAGCTTCACATTCCTCGGGCCTGTGCTGACAATGTCGTCTGAGAAGCCAGTGTTGAAGGTCACATCCTTCAATTTGGCCAGCTGCTCGTCTGCCTTGATCGCAAAGACTCGCAGATGGTTTGCGGAGATATACATGACTACAATGTTCCACGAGGGAATTCCTCCATTTGATATGTACTTCATGATGGTCGTCGACAACTCTTTCCACGCCTCATACACGGTGACAAGCTGCCGCTCGCCCAGCCGGCTCTGGTTGAAGGCCTCTTCGGCGCGGAGTATCTCTGCGACGGCTTTCCAGTAGCACACGAAGATGTCGGTCCACGCACTGCTCTCAGCGGGTGTCATGCGGCTCCGCCTGCTGTACTTGAGCGCATAGCGGATATCGCCTTCAATTTGGTGCTCGTTCGATGATCGAATGAAGTCATAGAGGCGACCGGCGTCTTCTGGCCGCACGAGAGGACTCAAGAACTGCGCAACGAGCCACGGCTGCTCCGACGCATATGCCTCGCGGAAGGGTTCGAGAGCTGCCTCCATGGCTTAATTTTTTGGTTGTGAGCAGGCTGGTCAATCGAGCGAGATGTGGGTTTAAGAGGCGTTGGCGGAGTGCTCTGGTTGCAGTGTTATTCAGGCAGAGCGCATCTTTGTTTACGAGATCGGTGTTTGCAACTTGAAGCTGTCACAGGTGGGTGGTGTTGGGAGGAGTGGCATGTGCTTGGCGCTGCCCGGCGCCATCCCTCATGCAGACTAGCGCTGCCCACACTCAAGCGAGCCCGAAAATCGACACCACTTCGCATTTCGACGTCGCCAAAACCTCGACAACACCGGCCCGCCATCACCACCACCAGCAACAGTAAGCCTCCCTCTCACCACTCCACTGTGCCCCGAGTACTGACGAGACTGCAGATGGGTAAGCCTCACATTCCTGCCTCCTCCCTTGCGCCCGGCAATTGCAGTCCACTTTTCCACACTGGTCGAATTTTGCGTCCAGGCCGCCAGCAAGACGGTGCACACTCACTCTAAAATCACCACCGGACAGCCTCAACTCTCCGGCTCCATTGAAAAGGCGTGAAGAGATTGTAGCATTGGACAGGCGAGGTGGACTTTGGCGACATTGTGCGGCACGCATGGAGAACAGGGCGCGAAAAAAACCCGCCATACGAGACCGAGAAAAAGACCATGCGAGACACAGAAACCTCGACGTATATCTACTGGACCGCCTATCCGCCCACCCAACAACCGACTGCAATTGCTGGACTAGATGAACACGTGCAGATGGGGCAAGGACTGACAGACACAGGTCACCTCAAGGAATACCAGGTCATTGGGCGCCACCTGCCCACCGAGGACAATGACACCCCCAAGCTCTACCGGATGCGCATTTTCGCCGTGAACGACGTTGTTGCCAAGTCAAGGTTCTGGTACTTCCTCTCCAAGCTGCGAAAGGTCAAGAAGACAAACGGCGAGATCATCTCGCTGAACGAAGTGCGTTGAAGCAACCCCTTGGCACGAGCGGGCAGAGACTGACAGCGGTATAGATCTTCGAGAAGCGCCCCCAGAAGGTCAAGAACTTCGGCATCTGGATCCGCTACGACTCACGCTCCGGCACCCACAACATGTACAAGGAGTACCGTGAGATGTCCCGGACTGAGGCCGTCGATGCGCTCTACCAGGATATGGCCGCCCGCCATCGCTCGCGCTTCAGGTCGATCCACGTACGTCGTCCCCTCCCCCAATTCCCTGCACCATATCTAACCACCGCCCGCAGATCCTCAAGGTTGTCGAGATCGAGAAGACCGACGACATCCGCCGCCCGTACATCAAGCAGCTCGTCACCAAGGACCTCAAGTTCCCGCTCCCCCACCGCGTCAACAAGATCGCCGCCAAGAAGATCTTCTCCGCCAAGCGACCATCAACTTTCTTCTGAGCGTGTTTCCTTTCTGTGGAGTGTGGGTCGGACGGACAGGGGTGACATGGCTTTCTCTGGCTTATCTGCATGGCTTCAAAAATGAAGTACAATAGGAACGAATCAAAATCCCCGAATCTCATCCAACTGTCATTATGGTGATTTAAGTACGTCGGCGTACGCATGAAAGTGAAGAACGTGGAGCAGAATTGATGCCAGGAAGATTCGCTGCCATGCGCACGAATGTACGCACGAATATGTGTACGAAACGTCAAGATCAAAATAATTGGTTGCATTGAACCTCATTCCAGTCTACATAGGTCTAACTTTTGCTCAGATCTTCGGCTTCCCCGATGGGTCCACCTTCGCCCTCCCCACAACATCAACAGGCACCCACCATGGGTAAGCACTCACCTGAGTCGTGTCCATAGTGCCCGTAAACTTGGCCGGTCTCTTCTGCATGAAAGATTCGACCCCCTCCTTATTATCCCTATTGGCATACTCATTAGCACCATTCTCAACCATTTCCCCAAGATGCGAAAGCAAGGTAAGGTAGGGTAGGGTAGGGTAAGGCAACGTAGGGGAACACATACTTTGACTGAAACAACTCAAACAAGATCCTCGAATCCAGCAAATGCTGACCCTCCGCACTCCCCATATCCCGATACATCATCTCCTTCATCAAATACGTAGCCACCGAACTCGTATTCCGCACCACCTCTCCCGCCACCTCGAGCGCCTTGCGCACCACCCCCTCAGCCGTGTCCTCTGTGTACGCAAACAGGCCCCCCCACACAGGGTCGTCGGCCCGATACGTAGACCCTGTGGTGATGACCTGCATGGCGCGGCTGTGGCCGATTAAGCGGGGGAGGAAAAAGGACGAGCAGGCTTCCATGACGAGGCCGCGGCGCGCGAAGACGAAGCCGATTTTGGCAGAGGACAGCGCGATGCGGATGTTGGCGGGGAGCGTCATGGTGATGCCGACGCCGACGGCGGAGCCTTGGAGGGCGGCGATGGTGGGTTTGCGGCAGGTGTGCATGGCGAGGGTTACGCGGCCGCCGCTGGAGTAGGGGGGTCAGTCTTCGTTGTGTTGTCTCGCGGTGGTGTATTCATTTTGCTTTCGTTTGAGAAGGGTTGGTGGGGAATGGTACTGTGTACCTCTCTCCCTTTGGAGCCTTCTCTTTCTGGGGGACGTGTGGCATGTGAGGATGAGGGGAAAGATAGAGGACGAATAGGTTATGGAATCAACACCAAGAGGCTTAGGAATAGAAGAGAAAAATTGTACACACCCATCCCTATGCTCATTGACCGGCTCAAATCCCCCCTTGAACCCGAGATCCAGATCTGCGCCCGCACAAAAGATCTTCCCCGTCCCCGTCAGCACCACACACTTGACCCGGTCATCAACATCAAACATGCCATACGCCTCCTCCAGCTCCAACATCATCGTGTTTGTAAACGCATTGTGGTTTTTGGGCCGGTAGAGTGTCAGGATGATGATGCTGGGTTCGGCGGCATATTCTTCGGTTTTGATTTGGGTCCAGGGGAGGGAGGTGTAGATGGAGGGGAGGGAGATGGGGGAGCGGGGGAGTGGCATGGTAAGATATCTAGAGAAGAGCTCAATATGGAGGGAATGGTTGTGCAATTTGTTGTGCTGTTCTATGCTGAAGGGAATACAATGAACTCCTAGAAACAGAAACTCAGACGTCAGTTGAAAAGTAGACCCGAAAACGCAGCTCCAGCCCAGATATCAATGGGCATTCGAGCTCTAGCGCTACACACATGATTGCGCGCTGCTGGACTGGATTTCCCGTGGGTGCGGAGAAGGGAACTCGACGAACGCGTGGTGGCCGAGGTTCATGAAGTTGGAGGCCGGCTTGGCGGGGTGCCGACCAATGGGGTGCGAGTCGGGATGGGCGACTCTTTGAAGTCTGACCATTACTCGAATTCGGGTTCAGTAATCGAGTGACCAAAAGGTATCCGGGTAGATTTGTGGGAGTCCCAAGGATATGAGGTAGAAACTTCGACTTGGGTTGGTACTTGAAGAGCAGGGTTATGTAAAGGAGGGAATTCTCCAAGCCTTGCAAACCTCAATGCATCTGAAGGATGATTGTATGCACTGTGTATGCTATTCGGGGTATCTTTCTATTCCTACGTATACCACGACCACGTTATCCCCTTCCACATTCTCTCTCCTCCCTCACGTCTCCGGTCGCACCCTCCCCCTCCTCTCCCTCATCTCCACAACCCTCTTCCTATCCATCTCAAACTTCCTCCTCAATTCGCCCTCGGCCTCCTTCCTCTTCTCTCTTGTCTGGAACCTATAAAAGTCTTCCTTGATCCCATTTCTCTTGTTCCTCTCTTCCAATTCCGCCTTCTTCTTCTCTGCCTCTTCGACCCTTGCGGGCCCGATTCGGCCACCGCGGACAACGGTCATGAAGCCGTCTTCGTCGGGAACCGAACGTTGGACTTTTCGGACGCGGTTGCGCGCGTTTTCGGCGCGGTTGAATTGCGTGAGATAGGCGTTGATGGAGGATTGGAGAGCAGCTTTGCTCGGGTATTTCAGAGAGTTGTGGGCAGTATATCCTAGATGGTTATTAGTATATATAACACCTCTCTCCATCCCTCCTTCAAGGCATGGTGCCGTGCAAAACATACGTTCTAATCCCAACCCCTCGCCATTCTGCCACCGCACACTCCCCCCCGCCTTAGCCACTTTCCTAATCTCTGCAAAAGCCCCCTTCATCGAACTCCGATCCACAAACGTAACAACAGCCGTACTCCCACTGGCCCTCAAATCTCCACCCCATATCCGCGGCAACGCGCTCTCTTCATCTTCCACCACACCCTCCGCCACAATCTCCTCATCTCTCTTCCTCTTGCGGCTGTTCTTATCCCCGTCCACCTGCGCAACCGCTGTTGCTTGTACAGAAGAACCCCTGAACCGCTTCACAACCTGTGCTGCCGGAATCGAAGAATCGAATTCCACGGCTACGACTCTCAGTCCACCGAGCTGTTCTGCGAAAAGCGCCCGGATGTTGGTCTCGGCCGCATCGATGGGGATGTTGGCGATGAAGAGACTGCGATCAGAAGTCGGGGTTGGCGAGCTCGGTTCGTGCGGTTTGACGTAGAGGTAGTGTCTGGGAGGTGTTGTTGATTTTGCGTCCGAGCTTTTTGTGCGCACGATGTTGGGGAGGTCGAGAGGAAGAATAGTGAAGCCTGTGATGGCTTTTGGCGTTGTTTTGGGAGGCTTGTCGGACGGCATTGCGGCGGATTTGGATGTGTATTGAGGAGTCGTTCGAGTTGAAGGACGTTGTTCGGAGTTGAAGGACGTTGTTCGAGGGTTTGTGGTGGGATGCGAAATCGAGAAATTTCGGGAGGGATGGCACGAGCTACTTCGGGAAATGTGGGGCGCGGCACGTGGAGATCCATTCATCTTGTCAAGCTTAAAACAACATTTGGATGGTATCTTACAGACAAGCGAGGTCTTGCATAACACTAAAGAACTTTGGAATTCATACATCATTGCTATGTCTTGAAACATCTACTGCTGCTCAACCGAAATGCTACAAAATGATGCTTTTACTACAAGCGAATGATATCCCCGCACAAGGCTCTGTCCAAATCGTAACATGGATGACCAATTCTTACTCCATTACACATCAAATCCCAGAAAAGCTGCAAATGCTAATTTCTCAACAATTCCATAATATCATAACATGCCTTGGTAAAGCATCATAAGCGCCAAGGTATCCCGCAAAGGGCGCTTTGCGCAACTATGTGTGGTGGATGACGATTGCGCTTAATTTAGAGAGTATTGAATTAGACAAAGCCTCCCGGTACTGGCTTCATGGGGGATTCTGGCCTAGAGTGGACCTCTTCCTCCTTCCTGGGGAAAGTGTCGTAATCAGGCTTGGGTTGAAGCCCCTCACTGACGCGCTCAAGACCGTCAACGGACAAGATGCTGTCCTTGGAGGAGGCCGACGATCCGTCATTCTTCAGCGAAGGAGTAGATGGTGGGCTTAGTTCGGTCGCAATCATGGGGGAGGGTCCGGCGCCCATATCGCGAGTTGAGTTCACGTTCGCGACGTCAGAGTCGATGTTCAATTGCTTGCGGAACGGGTTTCTTGCCGGGAGCTTTGGTGGGATTGGTTTTGCAACCGTAACGATACGGGCGCGGTTGATAATGTGCGGAGCAGAAGCTTGGTGTACTTCTTCAACGATTGGTTCTTCGTACTCATCGTCATCTTCATCGTCATCCATATCGACTTCATCGAAAACCTTGGCGTTGCTGTCTGCAGTACCCGGCCTCGATTCAACTTCAGCGCTATCCTTCTTGGCCGGTGGAATTGCGTCATCGTCTACGCTTCTTCCTTCGGGTATTTCCACCATTTTGGGCTCCTGCCGTGGTGGCAGTGGAGGTGGAGCAGACAGCGGCCGAGCTCGAGGGGCAGGCGGGGGTGCGAGCGCGTCAAGATCAGTCTGGGTAGACATGTCTGACATCTGGGTGGAGCGGGTTGCCATGATGCTACTGATGGTGCTGGTTCTCCAGCTGGATCGGCGGCTCAGCGCATCCATGCTCGACCGATCCATCGATCTCCTGAATGTTGTGTAGATTGGGCTCGTTGGGCTGGGTTTGAATTCAAACTCCTCACTGGGGGCCAATTTCTTTGTGCCCGCTTCGCGGATTTCCAGGCCTGCCTGCTCCAACGCGCGAACACCGAACGGATCTGGATCTTCTTCGTCAGGAACACCAAAAATCTGCCCTTCCGACGCTTCGATTTCGTAATCTGCGGGAGGGGCACCATCGGGAATAAGGGATTGGTCGATGTTGGAGTCTCCTTGGGCAGATTTGATGGTTTCCAGAAGCCTCCTAGTCTCATATGGTGGATGTCGTACCTTTCCAGAGAGAATGTCAGCGACGGGAATGCGCTCTCCGTAGAATCGCTCGTTCTCGTCCGTCCGCTCAATAATAACTGTGCCGTCAATTTGAACCCCAGCGTAGAAGCCCCTGGACTTCAGGTACGTAAAGACGGGCGCTTGTCGCTTGTGCACCTCAGTCTCCAGCAGCCCGCCCACTCCAAGAGGTCCGGCAACCGCACTTATCTCTCCACCCAATGTGCATCGGATAGAAGAAAAGGCGTCGAGGGCCTTTTGCGAGTTTATGACGACCACACAGTCGTAAATGTCCACACCAACCAGAAACCCCAATCCCGCGGTGTGTAGCATGATGCCCGATGGCGGGGACCACGTGCCGTCGGCTTTGCGTGCAACCAAGATTCCACTACCGCCCGCGCCGGATACCCACAGTCCAGTTCGCATCGTTGTGAAGATGGCCAGGCCTTTCGCGTTCTTGATGACCTGTCCAGCTTGTCAGTGTCCAATCTCAAGATATGTAACGAGCTGTTTTCCGCATTCCCATTCGCCATATATGATATCATGACAAAATGGTTTCTGGCTGGAGTTTGTGCAATGTTTGGATCGCAACCCGAAGGTGTCTTCTCAGAGACGTTGTGACGTACCTCAGCTGGTATTTTCTTCAGCACTTTTTGCTTCTGTTTCGGGCCATCCGCTGTCGGACGCTCCTCTTCTTGATAGAATCCATCTTCTGTGACACTGTCAGTTACCCGTGATTGCGCACTTCCGTCCAGACATACTGCAGAAGCTCTTCAGAATGCGCGCCGCTTTGTCGCTTTCGATATCCAGAGTCGTCGGCCAGAAGGCTTCTGAGCCCAGCTTGTTCGACAGCCTATTGACCGGCGGACCGAGTTTGTCGACCCAGCCATAGAGTTTGTCGAAGCCAGCCTTCCCTCCGGTCTTCGTCTTGGACCACAGCGCTTGAGTCTGCACCATGTCGACTCCGCGAGGCTCCGCAAAACAGGTGAGGTGAGTGCGGGGAATCGCTCAATAAACAAAAACAAAAGCGCCGAGATTAAACATTAGAAACACACTCGACGGTGGATGGATGGCGCGTCGCACAACAGACGAGCAGAGAGAAAAGCAGTCAAAGGTGCAGACCTTGCGAACACAGCAGGGTCATCAATAATGAAGGAAGTCTGCCGGTAGGCGGCGGCACCGTTTTCTGTCGGTGTACGTCAACTGGCGAGCTTGGATGACCTGGTCAGTCAGCAGCCAACGGTTCCATGCCTAGCTCAGCGCCCCGGGTACCTTAATAACCAGGTGGCGACCCTTGCAGCGATTCTAGCAGTCCATCGAAGCATGCCAGATTCGCACGAGGTCAATATCAAGAGAAACAGGCCACCCCGCATGAAGTCCGAAGGGCTTCCAGGTGCTAATGTGATTCGTTGCGGACGGGGTCCATGCCGCACAAGATCGCCCCGGCGCAGCATTTGGGGGCATCGCCCGAGAGGCACTGCAAGAGATGGGCTGGGAGACCCGGCCAAGCTTCGGACCGCGTGCGCATGCATACTTGGCAGTGTGCAATAAAAAAATCGTGGGATTTAGATGAAGGCGCTTGATCTTAGTGCCCGAGGTCTTCTTCAAGGGGGCGTGTGCGGACGTCGTCACCAGCCAAAAGGAGTACCGCAGATGACTAATAGAGGCTCCCTACTCCGTGGCTCCTTTGTATCTAGATAGGTTATGGACCTACCACCACCTTTTAACAATATCACCGGATGCCAAGACTATGTACAATATCTCAGAAGTCCACGACCTAAGCCCCGCTGAGGCAATATCTGTATTCCCGTACCTTATAATTCCAGCTGCATATCGTTCCTATATGCCCTCTGAGAGCTTTCCCAGGAAGTGAAACGTCACGAGCCTGTGTACAAATGGACGATGCTCGCCACACTCTATACTAGAACTCTATATCCTCTCCTCGGACTTTCCGGACTTGTCGGATCTCGCTATTTCGCGACTTCGGAAGAACGACGACGCGACCCCCAAATGCGGGGTCAACATTTACAGCATACCTAAATTGAGACAGTAGAAACCCGCAAGCTGAAGATGCAGGTGCCCTTCCTCCTAAGCCGCAAGCTGAAGAGTCGTACCCGTTTCTAGGAGGCACTGGCTGCCAGAACCTGCAATTCTACGATGTCTGTTGAGTTGAAGGAATAGCTTTGTGGCAGACTTGGGGTTATTTGAAGAATGGTCTAGTAGTAGACGAGAAATCTCGGATGCTAACATGCCAATTGTCTCACTTGAGACATTTACATGTAGTAGGCTCTTGGAAGGGGGGCCTAAGTAAGGACTATCATAACCTGAAAGGTATATAAGGAGCCCCAGACTTGTTCCAACCGCAACCGCCGTCTTGCCTCACTTCCAGCTAAGTCTTTCAGATTGACTGAGAGGTCTGATTCTGTTTTCATAATGTCAATCCTACTCAAGAATGGCGTCGCCCTTCTCCACGACGCAGACGATCATGTCGTTCCAACCCAAACCTCTATATTGATTCAGGATGGCAAAATCGCTAAGATTGGGAGGGATATCGAACAGCATGAGGATGTGGAAGTTATTGATTGCACAGATAAAATCATCTCGCCGGGCTTCATCGATACACATCATCATGGATGGCAGACCCAGTTGAAAGGCAGACATGCTAATGAGCTGCTGTTCACATATATGGCTTCTGGTATGTTTACCTCCTTCATACCTTGCCGAATGGCACATACTCTATAGCGAATATCAGAGACCTAGAGAATAGCTTCTTTGAGTGCTAGGTCATTTGGTTCCCGCAACATACTCATTCCTTCCCTATTACCAATCGGATTTATTCCTCCCTATATCCAGATCAATCAAGATTGTAATTCCTCACTAACCATCCCTAGGAAATGCCCAATCCTTCCAATACTCTCCCACAGCAACATACTACGGCCAACTCGCCGGCATGCTCGAAGCTATCAACTGCGGCACCACGACCGTCCTCGACCACGCCCACATGACATACTCGCCCGCCCACGCCCACCACGCCATCTCGGCCACCGCTTCCTCCGGCATCCGCTCCATCTTCTGTTACGCGCCCATCATGCGCATGCAGTCCTTCAACCCACTCACTCCCCACCCCAACCCCATGGAAGACTGGGTCATGCAAACCTTCAGCTCGCTCGCCGCCCAAGGGCCCTGGGGCAACTCCCGCGTAACGCTAGGCTTTGCCTTCGACCTCTTCTTCCTCCCGCCCTCGATGCTTCAAGACATCTTTGCGAAAGTGGCCGAGGCCGGGACCAAGACGATCACAGCACACTATGTCTGCCTTCCCCAACTTGGCGGGAAATACTACCAATCGCTCCCGCAAAACCTGCAAGATTTGGGCCTTCTCGATTCCCGCTGGGTGTTTTCCCACGCCAACGGGTGCGAGAAGCAGCATATCGATCTCATTAAATCGGCCGGCGCGCACATCAGTTCGACGCCCAGTACGGAGTTGAGTATGGCAATGGGCCGATCGCTGTGCTTCGACGCATCCTTTGCCTCGCCCGACAAGCCGTGTCCCGGTGCCCAGGACATTGCAAGTCTGGGCGTCGACTGCCATAGTTTCAACAGCGGGTCTGTGGTCGACGAAGCGCGGCTCGGATTGCATAATGCGCGGAGCCATTATAATGAACATTTCCTCTCTACCTTTACGACTACGCGGGTTCTTCCTAACAGTTTATCCGTGGAAGCAGCGTTTAATCTCGCGACGATCAAGGGCGCGAAGGCGTTGCGGTTAGAGAAGGAAATTGGTAGGATTGCGGTCGGTATGAAGGCTGATTTTGCCATTTTCGATGCCCTGAGTCCGAGTTTGGTGGCGGCGGCTCAGCAGGATCCTGTCGCGGCGATTATTCTGCATTCGAGTCCTGCGGATGTGGAGATTGTGGTTGTGGATGGGGTGGTGAGGAAGAGGGGGGGGAAACTTGTGGCTGTTGGTGTGGATAAAGAGATTGTGGGGAAGGAGAGGTTGGAGTGGAGCGAGATTGCTAGGGAGGTGGTGAGGAGTAGGGAGGAGATACAGGCGGAGATTGAGAAGATTGATTTTGGGGAGTTGGAGAGCTCGTTGATGAAGATGTTTCATTTGGATGAGAGGGTGTTTGTCAAGGGGGTATAGTGTTCACGTCTGCTCATTCCGGCAACAACTTCAGCATAAATGGAGCGACAGTCACAAGAAACGAGGGTATATCCTTCCACTCCCTTGTGTAACCCTCCCAGACGTAAATTCCTAAAAGCATCTCTTTGCACAAAACTCTACCCAACCCCCCTCCACCTCTCATATCTTCTCCGCACTAATCCTCCTAACCCCCTCCCCTACACTCAATCTCCTAACTTCCTCAATCGCGCCCCCAGGACCCTTATACCCCCTCCGATCAATAACAAACCACCACGCGGCAATAAAAACCGTCAACCCCCCCGTAATCAACGAACTGTAATTCATACTCGCAGCCGTAAACGGCACCGCATACGGAAAGCAATAAATCACAATAAAGGCGCAGATATACGCCGTTGCCAACCCACCCACGATATAGAAGACGGGGTCCGGCATGCTGAACGGCCCAGGTACGATGTATTTCCGCCGCGTGACGATGTTGGGCAGGATGAAGGCGAGATACGAGGCGGTGGATAAGACGATGAAGGAGCCGACAAAGGCAGTAAATGCCGTCGTGTTGCCCACGTAAATGCAGCCCAGCACCGTGCAGATACATCCACACACCAATGTCGCGTTCCAGGGGCTCTCGTGCTTCTTGTCGATCTTGCCGATCCAGTGGCTGTAGGGCGTTGCGTCGTCGCGGCCGAGCGTCCAGAGCATGCGGCCTGCGGTAATGTAGCATCCGATGTTTGTGCAGGCGATAGGCATGAAGATGACGATTAGCAGGCCGAGAGAGCCGGCATGCGAATTTGTGGCTTGGCGGTAGAGTTCGGCGAGGGGGAAGGGCCACGGGTTGCTGAAGAGCGAGTCGAGGTCGTTGACGGAGTAGAAGATGGCGATGATGTAGCAGAGGGCGGTGGTGCAGCCAACGACGTATTGGGCGAGGATGGCTTTGGGGATATTGACGCGAGGGTTGGGCAGTTCTTCGGCGAGATGGGAGACACAGTCACTAAGCATGTTGGTCAGTGTGGAGCACTCGGAGAGGAATGGGAAGGGCTTACGGTGTTCCGACGGCATATGCGCCGTTCAACATGCCTGCGCAAAAGACGAATCCGTCACTCTTCCATCCCGTCTGGTTCTGCCATTCTGAAAATACAAAGTTGGTGGTTGCGTAGCCCATTCCCGTTTTACTGGGCATAATGGCACATACGAGGATCGTGACGAACACACCGGCTAGAATCAAGCAGAGCCCAACATTCGTAATGGCAGGAAGAGCGCGGTTCATGTACATGACAATGAAGCAGCATATCCACGTAACCATGAGATACACGATAAACACTTGCCAGCGCTGGTATGCGTACTCGGGATGGAACAAGCCGTACATGGAAATCACATTGTTGGCCAGAATCGAGGACATGGAGGCTGTTCCGAAGACCCAGCCGAAGAAATTCCACCTGTAACGAGTCTTGTTAGTAAACCTTCGTCATATGCGTGGGGAAGAGGGTCAGGAGTTGAATGGAGACGTACCAGCCAGCAAAGTATCCAATCGATCTCCCATAACTTCCTCCTGTAACGGACGCCCAGTGGTACACACCCGCACTTGACGGAATAGCAGACGCAAGCTCAGCGATACAAGCCGCAATCATCCAGTAAAAGACTGACACAGCGATGAACTCGTAAATCACGCCCGCTGGTCCACCATTATACAGGGCAATGACCTATTCTCATTAGCCATCCATCATCATCTCGCGTCCAAGTCCCAAGGCTCAATACTCCACTCAAGCCTCACAAGAGAAGAGAGAGGATTTGTGATAAATAGGATGGGACGGGATGGACATACAATCGATCCCCCCAACGCCGCCCAGACATTGCCCGTCGTAATGCCAATCGCGCAAATCGACAAGAGACTGAAATTCCTCTGCAGCTCCTGTTTATGTCCCGAAGCATTCAGTACCTCGCCAACCTCGACTCCTTCTTCCGCTTCGTAGTGCGGCGCTGCGGCCTTGGAATCGTCCATCTTTTTTTGTGTTTGGCTGATCGGTTCGGTATGGATGAGTGTGATTGACGCGTTCTCGTTCGGTGCCGGGTGGTATGTCTGTGTATTCAACCGTGAAGTCGTCGATAGGTTATGCAAATGCGAAGGCCTCAGTGGTCAAAAGTACAACCAAGTCCTCCCCTTCACAAATTCCGTGGAAACAAGGATGGGATAGGCCGTCGATATCCTCCAGTCCTTCAAGAAAACCACCATACAATCCAGCGCGTATGAACGACAGCAAGCGTACCCCAGAAGACAAGAAGTGGAAAAGGAAAAAAAAGACCTCAATGGCGCGTTCCACCCAGCTATCTATACTCTCTCCATGCACCATGCATCATCACAAAAAAAAAGAGATACGCACCCACCCACCCAGTCCAGAACGTAACCACGCAACTAACACGCGCCACCTGCCCCCAGGCTACAAACCACAATGCACCGATACGGGACCCCAGCCCTGCATGCACCATCCAAGAACACTCCAAGACCCTCCTTTAACCTCCAACGTCGTCCTTATCAGTCCCTTAGCGTGCTCACACACTCCCGACCCTTTACCGACCGTCCCATCGCCAAGATGGCTACGATAGCCCTGCATACATGCTCCATGCGAACCAATGGGAGAGGAGAGTGGAGGGAGAGAGCGGAGAGAGCTAGCTGGGTGGGGAGTAGTGCGAGGGGCGATCGTGTAACAGGTGTGAGTAACGATGTGGTTGTGATAAAGGCAAAGGGCAGTCAGCAAGTGTTGTGGTCGCCATCGATTTATCTCAGGGCAATTTTTTTTTCCATTGTTATGCTTACGTGGTACGTAGGAGAGTTTGTGGATTCGGATTGGGGAATAGGTCGGTGGGCATGTCATCGCGAATTTGAAAGACAGTGCTACACCGTGAGGGTGAATAAGTATGCTTCCAATCTTCATTCCCCCTCAATCCAAGGCCATCTCCAAGCGACCAAAGAGGCGCATCGGCCATTGTATCGGGTTGGTGAGCCCAACGCCAGGTATGCTGAAGCATGGGGAACGCGATGGCATTTGTGATGTGCTTCACATCGGATGGCGCTCGTGGGGGCTCCACGGGACGGGAGGATTTTCTTGGCGAGACGGGATCCGTGCGGATGCGTGAAGGTGTGAGGGTCCGGTGGGGTGTGATTGGATGGGCGGGTTTAGCTGGACCTTAATCACAAACATAGTTACCCTAAATAGTTGGTACCTAGGTAGTAAATACGCTGCGCAGGCACATATGGTTCGAATATGCATCAGTCGTGGGTTTATGAGGATGATTGAGTTGGTGGGAAGGAATACATGGATGCCGGTAGGGAGTTGTACTTTAGTCTTGGCTACCTACCTATACTTTTCACTTTTCACTGTTTATCGTGGCTAGGAGTAGATAGGTCTTGACGACGCTTTGAATCGAAATACATCCATGATCGCGCACAGAACGACTCAAATGAAAGAACTACAAATATATATCTCCTACAAATACTCTACTAGAATTACCAACTACACTTTTTAGTACATCTCCCTCTCACAAACCCCCAGACAGGAGTCTCCCATTCTTTTAGAAGGCAACGCAAAGCAAAGCACCCCATGGCCCCTACCCCCCATACCCCATACATATAACAAATCCGAAACGCCCTACCTTATCCTTACCTCCCCTCTGTCCCACCCCCATCATCCTCCATAACCCCTCATTACCTTTGTCCTCGTAAAGCGTGAGCAGCACCCTCTAACACGGTCCAGAGCCCCAGACAGACAGACTCACAACACTTACACGGTCCGCATCTCGGTATCCTCATCCACGATATCGCCCAACTTGCGCTTCGCCGGCGAACTCGCATTCCCGCTTCCCTCATCATCGGCATCGTCTGCCTCGGTCCACTCCATGACCTCCCACTCTACACGCACACTCCCATCGCGCGACGCATGACCCCCGCGCTGCTGCTTAAACCTTCCCAACCTCGAATTCTCCACCATTTCTTCAAACCACGGCGCCCCCTTGCCCTGCGGACTCGCCCGTGCAACAGTCCTTGACGCTGTATTCGCAGACCGTGCCGAGCCCGTCGACGGGCCCTCCGCCGCCCCGGAATCGTCATCACTACTGTCCCCCGGCAGCAGCCCGAGCGCGCCCAACAAGCCCTGATCCTCGTCCAGCAGACTGCCCACGGTCAGACATATATGCTCGGCATCGTCTTGTGTGCGCTCGTGCCACGACGTGAGCTGCGTGCCGCAGAATCCGCAGAATTGGCGGCGCGAGTGCGAGTCAAAGGGCGAGATGAAGGTGCGCTGGATGCTCGATCGCGACTCGTCTGGGAATTGCGAGAAGGTGGCCGACGTGTACCAGGTTAGGGGCACGCGGAGCCAGAGCGTGAGCGGGCTGGCAGAGTGGTTTCCTGGAAGGTTGTTAGTCCTCTTGCTCCTGATTTTTGCTTTTGCGCTTGCTTGTGTGTCGTGCGTCGTGTGTCGTGCGTCGTGTGTCGTGCGTTGTGCGGATTGAGCTTCGCAGACAGGCCTGCCAGATGACGTGATGGCCCACAACCGCTTCGCGAAGGCCAGAAACAATCGGAGTACCTACTCGACGCAGAAGTATTATCGTACCGCAGTTCAGCATGCTGAGCCTGCTGTCCCGGAATCTCAACAACATAGCGGTTGCGGCCGCATGCGCAGGACCCATGCAACGTCTGTCCAGCCTGGAACGCCATATTGCCAGATCTCGATTACGGATGTCGCGCTCGCAGTGGTCGGTGGTACCTCCTCAAGACTCTGTGTGTCTATCGTGAGCGGGAGGAGAGCGGCTCGTCGACAGTTTCTAGCAAGTCGGCAATCTCAACTGCGGGCCGGTATAAAAGGACACTCTTCTGGGTGGTGTGTTGGCTTGTCGAAGCGGGGAGGGGGAGCGGGTCGCGCAGCATCTAGAAATTTGGAGAAACACGGGTGAAACGATTCATTGGCGGAACGTGATGATTGGCTAGCCCTGCCAAGTGCCCCTGTTGGGTATGGAAGCCGGGGTAAGGCGATCCTTGGTTGCCGTGCCTAAACACCATTCTTTGTCACCAAGACAACCGGTGGGACCACGAATTCGTGCAAGTGGGAGGGGAAGTGGAGCATTGGAACGTGATGATGCAGAGCTTTTATTGTGTTGTGGTTGTTGGGAGACTGCGATCCTGTCCCTCTGCAGCATGTTCTATATTTACTTGTCGACTGCACCATGATGACACGCATAACAACAAGAAAATGGTATTGATAAAGCAACCGGTACTTGCGTCCAAGTACCTATCAAGAAAGAAGCATTCACTCCAAAAACATTACCCCCCCCGACTCCCCCACCGCTCTTGATAATACATGTCCATCTATCCCGTCTTCACTGGCAGCTCACTCGTACTCTGTTCCTGCTCATGACTACTTCCCCCACTACTCCCCTCTGCAAGCTTCGTCTCAATCCCCGCGACCGCACTCTCCACCGCCGCCGGCACATCTACATGAAAGAATGGCCTATTCTGCCCATGAATCGTCGACATCTTGCCTGAAATCCCCGCGCTCTTGTGTTGCGCCTGTCGCTCACCATATACCCCAATGCGATCAATCGAGTTATCCGCGCCCTTCTCCTCATCCTGTACTTGCTTCTTGGGCTCCACGGGCTCGCCGACTGCCGCGAAAGAGTACACGGGGCGCCAGTGCTGGCGAGCCCGGAGACGGTCGTTGGTGATGTATCCGAAGCCTGCGGCGGTCAGGGCGCGCTTAGTCCACCGGTTGGTGACGGAGGCGAAATGCCACTCTACGAATTCAGGCGCGGCGTAGCGGTCGAGTTGGTTGCGGACGTCGATGAGGCCTTGGATCGATGTCACGTCGACGTGGTTGACGGAGCCGAAGTCGAGAATAATGGCGCGGAGGATGGGCCGGTCGTCGTCGAGGTTGACTTGTTGGCCGCGACGTGGGCCGGGGTCGTTCCATGGGCGGTCCTGTGAATTAGGTCAGTGTTCTGTCCGTTTAATCGTTTGTCAATCTGGGGAGTACTTACGCCAATCCTTGCATATCGATCAAGCTTCGTAGGGCGAGCGACGGCTTGGACATGGGTTACCAAAGCATCCATGTAGTGTTGAACGTTAAGATAGGTAAACCCCTCGCTGAACCGGTATATGAAGATACCTGGGTAAGGGGTTTCAAACTCAATCTGCGGATTGGAGCCATCCTTGTGTGTGACTGGTAGGTATGCTTCTCGTACAACCTTCTCCTCTCCAGGCCCGAACGAATCCTTGTTGCCATCCTTTCGGTTAATAGAGTCGCTGGTAGCGCGATAGATATTCACTCTACCAAGGAAAGCTCCGTGAGACTTGAGGTGGCGCCAGAGCATCAAAGCAAGAGACGAGCAGATGGTGAGGTAGATACCGTTCTCAATGTTGGTGAAGACAGTGAGGAGGACACCGGCAAAGAAGATGACAACCTCAAGAGGGGATGTCTCCCAGAACTGGTATACAACGTTGGGTGCGGTTATGAGATCACCAACGGCGTGGATGATAATGGCTGCCAGTGATGCTGAGGGGATGTAGAAGAAGACGGATGTCAGTGCGTATAGAGCCAAGAGCACAATGATGGCAGTGAAGATACCAGCAAGGGGGGTGCGGACACCAGCTTTGGACTTGATAGCTGTTCGAGAAAATGATCCGGTGGCAGGATATGCGCCAAGGAAGGGACCAATGACATTGGTGAAACCGACGGCAACAAGCTCCTGGGAGGGGTTAATCGTGTAGTTGTTGATGCGACCAAAAGACTTGGAGATGGCGATGTGCTCGAGAATTAAGACGATGATGGTAACAGGAAGATCTGGTGCAATGGCAGCAAGGAGCTCAGTGTTCATGGTCGGGACACCAGCGTGTTTGAAGCCTTACAACATTAGCACCAGCCACAAAATCCGTAAATAGATACATACCTCTTGGAACCTTGCCGAGAATCTTGAACTTGGCTTTCTTAGCATCCTTGACATTCCGGTTGGCAAGATAGCTTATTAGGATGTACAGCAAGATGACGAAGGCCATGCGAAGAGTCGAGAGGAAGAACCACATCTTCTTCTTAGTGGGCTGCTTCTTAGTCATGACGCTGCAGAAGATACGAATGCTGTAGAGCATCGTCAACGCAGAAAGACCCATAGCGGCGTCCAAAGAGGTCCTGGGTAGCCCCTTTAGGGTGTTGATGATGACCTTGTAAGTTGCCTCGCGGTTGTTCACGCCAGTGATGCCCATCAATGCAGGAACCTGGCCAACACCGATGCTCAGAGCAGCGCCAGTCATGAAAGAGGTGATGGCGGTCAGAGAGATGAACTCGACAATCCAACCAGTTCGAGTGAGACCGATGGCGAGAAGGACAGATCCAGCAATGACAGCAAGGGCTCGTGCAATCTCCTCCGCGGCAAACTGACCGGGATGTTCTTCCTGGACCTTGATGACGATGTTTCCGACAATGGTGGACATGACAGCAACCGTCTTTGCTGGGTTAACGAATGTTCAATCAAATCACTGGGACAGGACTTACTCCGATGGTGATATCCTTGGATGTTGCAAATGCCCAATAAAGCAAGAATCCCACAAAGGAGGTGTAAAGGCCATACTCTGGGGGAAGTTTTGCTAGCAGTGCGTAGGCCATGCCTTGGGGAATAACAACGAAGCCAACAGTCACACCTTTTTGCAATTAGCATGTATTCGACAAAATTCTAGTGTCAACATACCTGCAATGATATCACCGGCAAGCCATGTGAAGTTATAGTGGAAGATCCAGTTGTAGAACGGAAACAGGCTGCGGACGTAGTGTTTGAACGCAGAACCAGATGGCTTGAATTGGGCGAACCAGTCGAGAGTACTTGGCTCATGTTCGACATAGGTTTCAACGGAGGAAATGGATGCTCCAGCAGAGGCAACGGGCTCGTGAGCTTCGTTGCGGTAGTCGAGGTCGATGCCGACTGCCTTGGCAAGCACTCGTCCAGTTTTGCTTGGAGCCATGATTGTGGTATGCCGCTGTCTCTGCTATTATCGGAGGAGAGGTAGGCTATATATACAGATGTTGGAATTGGAGGATCGCGCTGGAGATCCCTGCTACCGAAGGCCGCAGTGGGTGGTGCTAGAGCCTAGACTGAGTGAGTAAACTATGGCATGGCGTCCCAGACCCTAACCACTGACGGAGCTACACCTTCTAGAGGCGAGCGGAGGCCAACAGGATAGGCCCAGGCGACATGTCATCATACCTTGGCGTGGGTAATGTACGAGCTATGCTTCTCAGAGCGGCAACAGTTGCTCGATCTCTCAAGAGCAAATTTGATGAGTGCTTTTTCCTCCTTTCCTATGACCAAAGGACCTCAGCTCATAGCCGTGATACCCCTTCATTGGGCGATCTGATCCATTGAATGGCGAGGGGAGGATTGCGTGCTTGGAAGTCAAGATATGCTTCGCCCTCGAAGGAGAAAAACCAAGAGCTTGTGGAGTCTGGGCAAGAGAGGGGAAGAGAAGTGGCGCTCGGAGGCGTCACTAGATTGGGCGACGCAGGAGAAGCCGGGGCCGAGAAGAGAGATAATGGGATTTGATGCTGTGCTACTTTGGGCAGCTGGTGGGGTATAAAGGTATTGAAACGTAGCCAACTTCTTGAAGATGTAGACAAAGAAGAAATGATCCGATAGTGACTCGACCACCGTCACAACCTCACCTGTTAGTTCCCGCAAAGTTGGGGATGGGGAGCGGAGTTGGAGCATGGGGGGGGGTTTCGCGTGCATCAAACGCAATCGGGGCCTGCCATCGCGACATCTGAACCATCCCGCTGGCGTCCTTGGCATCTCTGGGCGACATGGAAAAGCTCCTCTGCCAAAAGACAAGAGCCCAACTCCAGCACGCCTCCATCCTGGGCTTATGAGAAAAGCACATTTGCAAGCGATTCTGTGGTCGGTGAAGGAAAGGCCAATGTCCTCGTGGTCTCTTGTCGGTGTGCTTAGGCTGCGCAAGCTCAGCCCAAGACTTGCAAGACTCACGGCAAAGTCCCAGATGCTTAGTTTTGGCAGAATCCTAGGCGCGAGGCTTGTTTCCATGTGCCGCCAGGAAAACCGCCCAAAGCACGTGTTTGCCTCTCTTGGCCCGACGGAGAGCTGCCCGGCTTCATGATTGAACGCAGTGGTGGTGTGCAACTCTGGGGGCAAATTGCTCAGAGTGATCAACGCAGAGCCAAAAGCTGGATATCTGAGAGAGAGCAGACAGGCTAAGATCGCTTGAGACGCCTGCAGCTACTTCAAGCCCACCCAGTAACCACAGTTCTGGACGGCTTGCATCATTTCCAATGGACAGTCTTCATGCTCACTTGCCAACTCGAGTTATTGGAATTGCTTTTGATAGGCAGACCTGGGGCCCGCATGCTGCAACAGCGCGGCAACTTGCGGGCACACGCGAGATCAGTTGCCCTCCCGTAAGAACCCTGATGCCTCGTGCGAGATCTGGCTCGAATGAGACTGGTTCATGTCGAACAAGGTCCGGGGCTCAGCTGTGCGGTGGTGACTTTGAAAATCCCTAGTAGGTCTGCGGCCTTAACCTACAGCGGCACGGAAGGAGATGATCAGGCCGGCACGGAGTGTTGGAAGGGCATCATGCGGCAGTGAGACATGCTCGAGACTACACAAGATGCGATAATCCCTTCATGGGGTAATTGATACAAGCTTGGCACGGCAGAGACTGCGGAGTAAGCCCGTGGACATCTTAAGACGCCATATTAGCAACGACTGTGCAAAGTGATGGGCATTGCTTTGCGGCGATGATTGATACTCATCGGTAGATCGCGTCGTCATTGAACGCCAGATTGAAAGTTCATTGTCGGGAACTGTAGGGCTTGGAGTAGAGACAAGCTCTTGTTGCCAACCTGCCCAGAATGTGGATGATGGAAGATCGGTGGGAGGAGTGGAAGGCGCGGGGAAGAGATCAAAGGAACACGCGACTCATGAAGACGGAATGCTTGGCAGGCGTTGCGTCATGTGCATCATTTGGGAAAGTTCAAAGAACCTGCGAGTTTTGTAAAGTCGAAAGTTTGATGATTCAATTGACCGTTGAATGAGTGGCTGATACTTGGTTTTGATCTGACCCGGGATGGGAGGAACTCGGTGTTGTCATGAGGGTGCTTTGTAATTGCATGCTTCAGAGGCCAAGTCATATTCTCTCTGCAACCTAACTAATACATCTGCACCTCCACTAAACACCTCCTTACCCCATCTTCCAGCCCCTCAAACTCCATCTCATACGCCACACATCCCTTGTTAGCACACTCCCCTCTGAATTCATCCACACTTCCTCCCACCCCAAAGTACACTCGTTTCGCCGCGACTATGGCCTTTCCGCTCTTCACTCGTTTCATCAGCTCGACCATTGCTTCAGTAAAGGCAGTCAGAGACGAAGGACTATATATGGTTTCTGAGGCTAGTATGAAGGTGTTCAGTTCGGGTGCCGAAGGAATGAGTGAGAGAAGTGTCGGAACTGGGAGCCAAGAACCGGATATGAAGGTAAGGGTTATCGGAAGAGACTTTAGAGCTGCCTTGAATGATTGGATGATTTCAGGAGTAATATACAAGTCTCCTGAAGTGGTTGACGTGTCTGCCAGCGGATTCGGCGAGGCCTCAGAGAAAGGCGCATCTGTAGTTCCTAGTATAGACACGTAGGATAGGAGAAGATTGGGCACGGTGACGAGCCGAAGAACGTCGGCGTTGTAATCTGTCAGGGTGAGGTACAGTCCGATCCCGTTCTTCAATGCATATTGGAAGAGTAACAGACTGGGCAGGGCTGTCCCGCAACCCATCTCGATCACATGATCGACTCTCACTAGATCGTCTAGATCCTTGCGAGGTCCGCGGTCTAGAAGAAATCGAACAAGGTCGATGGAACATTCCCAGGTTTTGTAGCCCCCTTCGTAAACGTTGGGGCGGAGATCGGAAGTGTCCAGACCCGTTGGATTGTCAGAAGATGACACGCTATCTTCGGCCATGAGCTGAAGGCGGACGTCGAAGAGCTCACGTCGGGGAAGCCGGGCTGTGAATCCTTTTGGGGACGTGGTGGTAAGGAAGGAGTAAGACAGTTTGTCGGGAAGAGACGCGAGCTAGATGTGTCAGAAAATTCTTGAATGTTTCAAAGTAGGGACAAAGGTTTTCGGAATAGTAGTCTGCTTAGACAAGAATGGGCTGAAGTCTCTTCATGTAATGTTTTACAGAGAAACAAAATCTTACCTACCAGTTCGTCCAGGTCATGTGTTCGGGCCTCGATGGGTTGAGGTCCATCTTGGGCATCTTCCATATCGGCGTCATTGTCCTCATGGGGCACATCATTGGGGTCCTCTTCTATGTCGTCCCCTGAGAACCCGAAGCTGAAAGTCTGTGCCATTGTTGATGTCGTCGTTCATCAAGTTTGCGTTGAGTGTGGAGACATCGGAGTTTTGTAGGGCTTATCGATAAGAACCAAGAGGGAGGATCTGTGATTGGTTCACAGAGTTGGGAAAGGAAGTTTGGCACCTGGGCGGGATTGGAAAGTATCTAGTAACAGTGGAACACAGTATGGATATATCAATCACGAAGACATTTATGCAGAAATCAGAAATGCTGTTCAATCTAATGTACGATAGCTACGCCACCCACGCAGAAACCGTCCGCAGACTGCAGAAAAACGCGACCGCAAACCTTCAAGATTCAAAAGGACCTGGTGTGGTAGAGGACCTCACCACTGAGGACTTGGCGGTGGAGGAGTTACCCACTCAGAAGTTGGCGGCGGAGAGCCTGGCGGCGGAGGACTTGGCCACTGAAGACCGAACGACGAAGAATCTGGCGTCTGAGGACCTGGCGTCTGAGGACCTACCGTCTGAGAATCTGGAGTCTGACAACCTGGCGACGAAGAATCTGGCAACGGAGAACCTGGCAGCGGAGGGAAGCTTGGCGGTGTAGAAATTGGAGGCGTAAAACCTGGCTGCGTAACATCTGGCGGCATAACATTTGGTGGCGTGACAACTGGAGACTTATAAACTGACGGCAGAGGACGCGATGGCCGGGTGGGAATCGGCAGGGGACGTGATGGCGGGAGATATGACGTTGTTGAGGCCCCTTCCTATCGTGACCCTTCTAAAGCCTGCCTCTGAAGCTGTGCTTCGACCGCTTTGATCGTCTCTGCCTCCAGCTCAAACTCTGTCGTATCGATACCTTTCGCCTTGGCCTCTTCTATCAACGCTTGCCGTTCGACAATCTTCTCTTGCATGAACTTGATAGTAGCCTCAAGCACAACCGCCTCACTCCGACCTTGGCCCTCCATTCCCGGCACGATAGACGCAAGTCGGTCGAATCCCTCGCGAATGGCTTCGCGACGTTTCTGCTCCGATCGAATGTGGTTCTCTTTCTTCTGTGCCTCGGTTAGGCGAGGGCGATCGTTTGGCCCCGAGGGGGATGTGGGTGAGGTAGTCATGGTGGATTAGACGCCTGGATTGGACGTGGTGGAATGCAGTTCAACAGACTTCTGAAGAAAAAAAATAGTATCAAGGTGCAAAAGCCGTGAGTCTTGTTGTATCTTCGTGCTGTTCAGATTGCTTCTCGTATGCCACCTGCAGGCATCCAAGCAACGGCGTAAATTTTGGTCTGCAGTTCCGAGGTCTAGAAAGCTCGCAAGAGGGTTTCGGGCACGTATTAGTTAATGTTGGGCTCAGGTCGAGCAAGCGGTTGTTTCTGTTGAAGGCCTGAGTCGCGGCATGTGAACGATTTGTGAACGAGCCGTTGGATGTGTCGACCTGTCAGCGAGGATTCCGTAGCAATGTGCTCATGATCATGGTCATATGATACGCTTGGCAGGATGGGACGGCGCTCTATGTTGAGAATGCTTGCTGATAGTGCTGGGGCGTAGTGCTTGGTGAGAATGCTTGGTGATGATGTTCCAAGATTGGATGTTGACATTGGTCGGAGCGACGACATCAGACAGGTTCCTGCCGACCCGAAGCGAGCACGTGCCAGAGGGTTTTTGGAGGGGCATGGCGGCAAAACACGCCGCCAGACCGTCTCAGCGGGCTGTTTATCATGCAGCGACGCATGTTTGGACAGCCCAGTGGGGAGGTTAATTAAAGCAACGGGGCCTGCGTTTCATGTCCAGGTGCCCCAGGGAGGTGGCCGTCAGCCTTCCAGCATCTCGCTGCCCGTGCCCAGGTGACGCACCGTGAGCTGCCGCCACCAACGAGCCCCATCGGCCACGCTCGCAGCACTTGCTCGCCGCACTTCTCCTCCAGACGCACCGATCCGAATACTCAATCCATCGTGTTCAGCTACCCCCCACAGCAGCACCAGACGCAGCTCCCCGCTCCCCGCTCCCCGCGCGAGCGCTCAGCAGAAAGAGCGAGGAACGGCCCCCCCCCGCCAGAGTGATCGGCCCATTCCTGGGCACCTCTCACCTTCCCGTGCTGGCAAGCAGCTTCGCCGCCACCTGGGACATGCGCCCAACGTCGCCCTGAGCCCACCACTCTGCACCCCGCACCCGCAATGTCGACCGCCAGCAACCGGCGATTGAACAGCATCCAGCAGCAGGACCGCCTGCAGCGTCACGGCTCCGGTCGCAGTGGAAAGCGCCCGGTGGCTGCCCAAGATGCGTACCTCTACGCCCTCCGCGTGGCCTATCTGGCCTACCTCCTCCAGCCGCGCCAGAAGCGTGTCCAGCATGTCCCCGCCCCCGCCCGGCCCGTCCAGCGCTCGTCGACGACGTCGGTGGCCGACCTGGTCAAGGACATCTCGCTGATCCGCGACTCGAAGAGCACACGATTCCCCCATGGCTTCATGGCCGAGCTGGACAAGCGCATGACAGGCGTGCTGATTGGCAGAGAGAGGATGCCCGAATACCAGGAGGCGCTGGTGAAGCGCACATTCGCCGTGTTTCTGAACGAGTTCAAGCAGCCGCAGTTCCGCAAGTCCATGGAAAAGGACAGGCGGGTGGAAGACTTGCTCCTCATTTTCTTCTCGAATGCAACCAAGGAGCTGCAGAAGGGCAAGGCGCCGGGCGACGACAGCTGGAAGCTTATGGTCGATCGCCATGTAGCTCTGTTCATCCGGCTGATCAGCTCCACTTTGAAAGACCATGACTGGCAACGAGACAGACCGGAACTGACCCACCGGCTGCAGACCATGGAGAAGAAGCTGCTGGTGCATGACCAAGACCTGTCTTCTGAAAACCAGCGCAGTGGAGGAGCAGGTGGCTCGACAATCGAAGTGGAGATTCCCCGCAGCTACGAGGTAAAAGACATGCCGCTGGTGCTGGTGGTATCGCGCATTTTCGGCATCTCCTACTCGGACGTGCAAAACGACATCAACAGATACAAGGCAGTATGGACGGAAAAGGCAGCATTGCAGGATCTCAAGACTTACCAAGCTCACCTAAGTCTCATGAGCAAGAAGACGTTGAACAGCGATGATTTTGATCTAGAAGACTCCTATGAGGAGTGGAAGAACGCTGAGATCCGCGACCTTTCACAAATGATTCTAGCCGTCGTTCAATCAAACCCTGAGTTGGCGAAGAGCACTCCTGGTGGATCCGTAGCCCAGTTCAAGCCAAATGCTCCTGTGGGATCAGGCTACATTGATTCGAATGCGTCTACTATGGGCTCTTCCTACATAATCGACCAGCCCGTGGATATGAGCAGCCTGAATATTAGTGATGATTCCGACGACGGCAATGGATATACCTACGTCCCGCCCGATCCACGAACATATTACCGGGCTGTGCTCAAAGAGGCTCTAACATACGATCTCGCAGACACGGAACTCCAACCATCGGAGGCCACTGGCGAAACGCCCTCCCTCAAGCTACTCTCCAAACAGTCGGCTGAATTGATGAACGAAATCGCGTTGCGATGGAGAATTCCACTGTTTTCGAGACTGATACTATTCCTAGATGTGATTCGGGAGAAGTATCAGCACCAAGAAATCGATCTTGATACCCTCGATGCTGCTTTCAATTATGTGAAGGAGCCTCCAGCGGCGGACAGGAAAGCACACAGGATGAGCCATGTGCCGGAATCCTTGTTCGACCGCACAAAGTGGACTGTGGCCGATTACGCTCTCAATCAGCAAATTCTCTCTTCCTTGCATGAAGCTCTCCTTCGAGAGCTATTTGAAATCATGCTTATGGTGTTCGAGAATAAGCCACCATCGCTTGGTCCGATTATGTATGTGCTGAACAGCCATATCTACGAAGACCCGCTTTTCAATACTGCTCCCGAGGAGCTCGACCAATATACAACACACCTGCGCCAGGCTTTACGCAAGAGGGCCGCCGAGGTCTATAGCGGGCTACTATCAAAGCACATTCCCGAGACCAAGGAACAATGGGAATTCTTTCATGTCATTGAGCTCGGTCGCGGAGTGGTGAAGCTGTGTGAAAAGATACAGAAGCGCTACCGCAAGAATCCGGAGGTCATGGGCGTGAACCCACTAATGTGTCTCGTAGAGGAAGTACTTCCTGCATATTCCGCGGATGCAAGGGATCTGGTTGCCCGAATTATGGACGTTGCTCAAAGCAAGGGGGAAGAGATCCATGTCCAGGACGGTTTCGATTTGTACAAGGAGCTTGTCGAGATCCGTGGAATATATGCCAGTGCGCTACCGGGTCGAAAGTTTGGTTTCCATCTCGAAGGGATGCTCCAGGACTTTGTCTGGAGGTGGATCGAGAAGACTGACGAGAACCTCATTGGTTGGGTTGAGAACGCGTTTAAGGGGGACCAATTCACGATCCAAGGGCACAATGGAGCAGTCCCAACTGATGAAGAGCGCCATAGTATGTCAGTTGTTGACATATTCCGGTCTTTCAACCAAAGCATCGAACAGATCGTGGGGCTGAACTGGGACGACGATCTCCAATACGCCAAGTTCATGACTGCGATTTCCAAATCCATCGGAATCGGCCTCGCCCGATATTGTGAACTTCTAGAGCAAAAGTTTAGCAAGGAGATGGACCGATTAACACCGGAACAAGAAGCTGCAGCACGCCAGACGAGACAGGAGAAATGGCTCTCTATGGCTAAGGATCTCTACAACCAAAAGGAGAGGATTGAACCTTTCCAGTTTTGGACAGAAGTAAGTCGAACCCAAAGACACCAATCCTTTACCAGATACTAACCGCCATAAAGTCTCTTGTCAAACTCAACAACGTAGAGTATGCCATGCTTCAACTTGACAAGCTTGAGCGCGAGATCAATGTTGATGCTTGCGCGGATGTCATTCAGAAGCACGCACCACCACCGATGCAACGCATTCGGAAACCTGACAACTATGTTTTCACTATCAAGATTATTGAGGCCGAGGATCTCAAAGCGTGTGACATCAATGGTCTCAGCGATCCTTACGTTGTGCTCGGAGATGAGTATCAAAAGCGCCTTGCAAAGACCCGAGTCATCTATGGCAACCTCAACCCTCGTTGGGATGAGACTATAGATATCACCACAAACGGTCCTCTCAATATTATCGCTACTATCTGGGACTGGGATACACTTGGAGATCACGACTGCGTTGGTCGCACATCGTTGAAGCTTGATCCTTCCCACTTCCGAGACTTCATGCCTCGTGAGTACTGGCTGGACCTGGATACTCAGGGGCGGTTGTTGTTACGTGTGAGTATGGAAGGTGAGAGAGATGATATTCAATTCTACTTTGGCAAAGCCTTCAGGACTCTTAAGAGGACCGAGAGAGATATGACACGGAAGATTACAGATAAGGTAACTACCCTTGATAGTAGTTTGGATGACGATGCGCTAATTCCGCTCAGCTTTCTTCTTACATCAGCCATTGTTTGTCGCGTCAAGCCCTCAGGGCAATGTTGAACAAGGGCATATCTGTATCATCTGTGACTAGCTTCTTTCAAAGGGGAAGACCACAGTCTGTCGTTACAGGGCCCACGCAAATTGATGTCACGAACGCGCTAGAGCCGCTCTTCAATTACTTCAACGAGAACTTCGCTATCATGAAGGAGACGTTGACGGATGCGGCGATGGTCATGGTCATGACTCGGTTGTGGAAAGAAGTCCTGGCGACGGTTGAGTCGTTGCTGGTTCCTCCATTGTCAGACAAACTGTCTCAACAACGGCCATTGACGCAGCAGGAGCTTGATATCGTGTTCAAGTGGTTGAAGGTAAATCATAGCTTCCGCCATCATATAAAGTTGTCGCTAACAGTTCCAGCTGCTTTTCGATTTCTTCTACGCGGGAGGCGATGGCGTGCCAATGGAAGTTCTTAAATCACCTAAATACCACGAGCTCCAAAACCTCAACTTCTTCTATTTCGAAACGTCGGAAGACCTCATCAGAACATCGGAATCGATGGCTGCTGCGACCGCGATGCGCCAGGAAGAGCAGCAAGCACGGAACCGCCTTTCGGCTCCTGCTCATTCGGGCCACCAGTTTGGTGGTGCTGCCGGCTTGCTTGGTATTCCGTCACGAAAACATAAGACGATCATGTTGAGTAAGAATTTGGGTACCATGAGGAAAGCGAAAGAGGAAAAGAGAAAGGAGGCCCAAGCTGACCCGAACGACGACATGATCTTGAGAATTCTGAGAATGAGGCCTGAGGCAGAGAGGTATCTGAAGGAAAGGAGTAGGCAGAAGGTACGTCAACCTGCTATCCTTAAACATGGAAACTAACAATTGGATACAGGAACGATTAGCAGCCGCCCAGGCCGCCGGAATGATTGTCCAACAGAGCCTAAATGCTAGCAGTGGTAGGATGACAAGAACACTACCTAGACGGTAGATGAACGAATTTCCTTTCCATACCTCCGAGTCATGGTTTCTGTGCGCATGTTTTACGAAAGATACCTCTGCATTGTGGCTATGAAGTTTGCGATCCAGGGCGCACTTTCTACGAATCTTCTATGGGACTTGGGATGGAATGGTTTGGCATTGTTGGAGGTCTTTGGCTGGTGTATGACATGGGTAATAGTAATAGAGTGTTCTGGAGTTCTGGTACGGGTATAGCGAGGAGTTTGTGGACGGTACCACTGGGAGATGGGATAGGTATCAGATATGACCAGAAATACAGACAGACGATACAAACTCAGCCCCGTGGTATCGAATGGGGTGGTTATGGTCCACGGAATGTTGCTCACGAACCAACAGGAATGCAAACCTTTATGCACAGCGCCCTCTTCTCGCGTTCTTGATTCAATATTTCCTATTCTGGATTCACGTCCCAGTCCCACGGATACTGTTGTGTCTGGCTTGCATTCTTCCTCCCTTCCTCCCTTTGGCCCTTAAATCCCTCATATATACCCAGACATGTTTACTCCCCCTCTTTCCAGTTCATTCGTCATTCGTCCAATCTTTGTGAACACCAGCCAACGCCATGGCGCCTACGACTAGGCCCTTTCTCCTTTTGGTTGCCGTGCTTCTGGCGGCCACTATCCTCGTCGAAGCAGCAGTCTTACCACACATCCACAAACCTCACGCGCAACACGAACGCCGCGACCCGGTTCATATCGCCAACGCCAATGCCAATGCCGAGCCTGATCCGGCGGTTTTGCAGAGCGGAAAAGATGTCACAACGACGCTGGCGTCGAAACCGGAGCCGAAGAACTTCTTGGATGACCTGAAGGAGTTTCTGGCTGAGTATGAGGTTGCAGATATTTTGAGGAGTTTGTTTGATGACTTGTTGGGCGTAGGGAGGGGAAAGGGTAAGGGTAAGGGCAAGGAAGATACTTCGACGATGGTGTTGATCAAGCCTACGCCTGTGCAGGCTTCGACTAGTACGAGTGAACAGAGTCAGCCGAAGACAGTCTTCGTTACGCCAAGCCCCATGGCCAGTGTAATTACGACGCCGGCATCAACTTCAGATTCTGCGAAGACAACTTGGACCCCTACAATTTTGCTGTCTACGGCGCCCGCGCCCACTGCAACCGGATGGCTTAATCTTGGGCTACCATGGAATAATGAGACGGGACAGTACGGTTCGGAAACACCTTATCGGATACCACTCGTCAAAACCAGAGTTCCGAAATCAAAACCTACCAATACCGCAACGAAGAAGACTATCCGCCGAACAAGCACGAAATACCTGACTCGTACTGTACACCCCATCCGAGTATCAGCCTCCAACACTCCCATCCCTGTAACAGGGCCAATACGGTACCTGAACGCCACCGCCACCAGCACCAGCACCACATTCCCTTCATCTGCCGGTGTCCTCAACACAAGCCCTCCGCTCAGCACAGGCGAACCCGAAATCCACATCCTCCCCTTCCCTTATCCCATTCCCCCCCCCTATCCCACAAACACATCCACATCCACATCCACATCCACATCCACGCCCGCCTTCACACCTCCTCCTCCCCGACCCCCCCGAACCTCAAACCTCACCGCCGACTACGTCTACACGCCCCTCCTCCCCCTCCGCCAAATTTGCACCAACCCCTCCATCAAAACAATCACCCTCCCCCTCCTCGACGCCTTCTACGGCCCCAACGCCTACCCCACTCTGCACCACTTCCCCGGCTGCTCGGCTCCTAATCCCTCCCAAACCCTACGTGCACCAGGGTTGCTAAACTGCACGGTGCTCGGCGCTGAGGTCGCGCGGTGTCAACGACAGGGGCGCAAGGTCTTGCTGTCGGTCAAAGCAGATGGCGCGGAACGTGTGGGCGGGAATACAGAGTATGGCACCCCGGGGGAAGAGATACTACCCTTTGGTCCGTACTTCGGTCTCGCGCCCGTTCCGCCCAACGGCTCGACACCCGAAATCGTACACAAGACCCCGCCGAATCTGTTCGATGCGCGCCACCCTCCCTCCTCCCTTGCCCTCCTCCTCTTCTCCCTCTTCGGCGCGGGACATAGCGAGCGCGCGGACTTGCGACCCCTGGGTCCAGATCAGCCAAATAGTTCGTCGGGGGATGGGGAGGGGATACGTTGGGTGGGGAGGCCGTTGGGAGAGGAGGTTGTGTTGGATGGATTTGATGTTCAGGTTCCGGGGGAGTGGAGGGGGATGTGGCAGGAGGCGGGGTGGAGGGCGTTTGTGGAGAGGTTAAGGGAGTTGGGGGAGGAGGCGGAGAATGAGGGGGAGGATGGGGGGGCCGAGGGGAAGGGGGTTGTGGTTTTGGGGTGGGTTGGTGAGGGGTGAGTAGAAAAATGGGGGTATGAGATGCTGATTTTGAGGTTGGGGATGGTTGAGAGGGCGTGGTTTTGTTGTTTGAGTGGCTGCTCGATATGAGAGTCTGGACATGAAGTGAGTAGCATTTTCGGGAGAGATTGTAGTTCAAATACTATATTTGCAATCAGTAAAACGTTTCGTTGACCAATGGATGGATCTCATAAATTACTCTCAGTACAATAGAAACTTCTGTGACAGAATTAAGGCATTGACAGCCTTGCATATAATGCATTTGACTGGCATCATCACTACCACCCCTGGTTAAGATAGTGGTGGGCAATTGCTCGGACATGGGTGGACCAGTTCTCACAGAGGTGATCAAGACGCAAGGGTTTAGTGCAGAAGTTTGTGATGAAGATGGGCCATATCGCTCATTAGGCGTGAGACATCTGCAATGAGGGAAATAGTTCAAGAAAGAAGGTTTTGTACAATAACATGTGTTTGATGGAAATGGGGTGAACAGGCGAGGACATGGTGAAGAGTGATCGAAGGCGTAGGGCAAATTGCACAAGTGCATAAATGGTAGAAAGTAGTTAAGTACATAGTAAAAACCAGACAGAACCCTCAGCTCCTTCAAAAATACAGATAAACACGATGATACTGAAAAACCAACCTCATCTGTTGTAAGAATGTAATACTACGACTCGGAATCATGGTCTTAGCTTTCGAAACTAAGTTCGACCTGAATATCCGAACAACCTCCTGGGAGTGGTGACAGCGAAAATCTAACTTTGGTGGACTTTCTATTCGAGGCTAGAGATGGCCATTTTGCGCTCGATCGTAAGAGGTACTTTCCCTTAGCCCTCTGATTAGGCGATTTGACATCTGGTCTAGCGAGTTCACATAATCCCTTAGGGAGGCACACGTACGGATTCCATTCCCAGTCCTGGTCTTCTCGTTCGAATGGACGTGGCTCCTGTTCGATCCAGTCTTTCCATTTGAAGAACACTGCCTTCGCTTCGTTTTCAGCGACCTCGAACCATTCCTGGTACCCTGTGCAAACTTTCTTTCCGCCTTTGTCGATCCCCGCCCTTTTTATGTATTTTTTTGTACATTTATGTTGATTATTCTTAAGCTCTGCGTGAATCAACTCTTCGACTTGTTTTATATGTAGTACCTTCTCCTTCAGTACATATTTGAGAGTTCTGCCATGCTCGCGGTCAAGCGTCTTTTTGCGGTTATGCAGGCTTGTTTCTTTTGAAAGACCTATCTTGATAAAGCCAGGAGTATCGATTGCCTTCAACATGTAGATATATCCCTTATCTTCTTCATCATCGCGAAATGGCTTGTTGATGACCTTTTGTACGGCTTCATAAACGGTGTCGTTCTCGATTCTCCGAGGCTGCCACTTTTGGAACGTCAACTTCTCCAGAGCTGGGGTAACAGAGCCAGGAGATACCACCGTGTTACCGTTGTCGGATGAGGCTGCTTTCCGGGGACGGAGGGAAATCTTAGTGTCAGGCGCCTTGGTCTCTCGTTTGGCATTCCCAGAATATGTCTCGCTCTTGGTTTCCTGGAGTTCGTTGAAGAATTCTTTTAGGGCCTGTTCGGAATCACCCAGGTTGTCAGAAGGGTTGGTTTGAGCGCTGTCCAAGTCTAGCCATGCTCGATGGAGTTTTCGACCTGTGAGTCGTGGTATCTGTGACGCAAACTCGTAGTGATACTGCGGGCAAAGGAAAGATCCCACCAAGTCCTCCACTAAACGTGGGATTTCACCGAACGAACCATCCTCAGGGCTCTCCAGGGCTTCCAGAATATTCTGAAGAATTCCCTTGGTTTTATGTCCTTCGGAGGACTTCTTGCACCTCAACTTATTGTTAGATCTCCTCGTCGTAGCGACACATTGAAAAACTCCGGTTTCACTGTTATTTAGTATCCACTCTCTTTGGCCAGACTTAATACCGTCGAGAACGTTGAGAATTGCTGCTAAGACGTGGGTTTCTGGTGTTGCGTCTACTCATACATATATTAGCCATAATTATAGTCACGACAGGCATTCTACTCACCTGTCTGAGCATCTGTCTTAACCCTGCGAGTTCGAGCATCTCCGTTACTGTTTCGCCGGTTGGAAATATACGAACCTTGTTTGATAGATTCGCCATCACCGCCTGAGTAAGTTTCGACGGTTTGTTTGCCTTTTCCGTCAAGCGGTGACGATGGGACAGAGAGGAAGTAGTCAGATCTTCTGCGACTTTGGCCCTCGGGTGGTGTGTATGGAGTTTCGTTATTGGCTTCGAGTTCGCCTTCAGATAGTATCTCTTCGGGTGAGGATGGTTGAGAGTCATCGCTATCATGCAGTGGTACCACCATTGGGGATAATTTGGTTTGTTGCCGTACACTTCGGAGGGGGGTTGAGAGAGCCATTCAGCTGTTGAATGCTCTACGAAGAGGGTAATTGACCAACGTGAGCCACTCAACAGTCGATTGAGCGGTGTTCGAGATTGAAACGACTAGAAGAATACAAGCTTGTACGTCCAGTTCTAGTAATAGCATGTGAAAATCTGCTTGCAACTTGTACGCATTCAGGGGTTCAACATAGATATGGAGGTCCAGCCTTTTCACCCAACCTCCTCCTGTAGCGATGGCCGCGTAGCATGGTACGAGTACTCTGCAGGCTATTCAAGTCTCTGAAACGCAATATGCAGGTAACTTCGGATAAACCATTCAGCGAACGAGGGATCCTGCAGTCAGAAATGCACAGCCGTTCCGATGCAGCTACTCGTTTACCATCGCTGAACTTAGAAAACCCCGTGATCCATTTTGAGTAGGTGACACGGGCAGGACAGGAGATGCAACCTGATAGGTCGAAGGGATCAGGAACCGCCATGAGGGACCGGGAACCACCTTGAGCATTAGAGAAAAGCAAATCGCAGATGTACAGTCCCCCCCCGGCTCGGAAGCTTAGCGCCAACAGGTGCTGGGGGGTACAGGGGGAAGTGACCAATAGATCTACCTCCTTCAAGCCAGTACAAGTTGCGATTCAGTGAAGAATTGTGCAGAACTTCACAATCTGGAGCGGAAATGAAGAAGATCGTGGCTTTTTGAGGCCTGCGTTGATCAAAACGGCCTGAGCATAAGGCAACTGACCACTCAGCTCTCACGCATCAAGTCACTTGTTGGCGCTAAGCTTCCGAGCGGGAGGACTGTAGGAGGATCCAGACCAAGTCTCTGGAAACTGTTGGTGGTGATACTTCGTATGTACCCCATACTCCGCCTCTTAAACCAACCCCCTCCTTTTCGCAAACCACACACTCCAATTCACCACAACCACTCCCAAATAAACAAATACAAAATCTCCCAAATTTCATCCGATTTTACCTAATATCACAGGAAAGTTTGCCTTCTTCCACACCTCGCTCCTCCGGCTGATATCTACCACCCGGCCGCAAGGCTGCACCTCTGCGGCGAGGTTCGTAGATTACGGCCCCCGTCCCGTATCCGACCACCCAGCATGCGGGTTGCTCTACAAAGCGGCCCGTCCGACGTTCAGCGCAACAATCTCAGCCCGCAACGCAATAAATCGACATCTATAAATTTAACCTTGGTTCGTGTCCTTGGAGCGGGTGTGGTGGCTGGCGTTAGCTTTGACGCGGGGGGTGTTTCGAGCGTGTGCGAGCGTGAGCTGGTTTAGGAAAGGCATTGTTATGGATAGTGAAGGGCATGTGTCGGAATTGATGGGGTGGTGTTGCGAGGCTGGGGATTGAGCATGCGACGTTCACTCAGGACTCGGCAGAGGGCGGATTATGGGCTCTGGTGTTGTTGCTTTTTCTGCCCTCACACCTGTAGCCCACTCCCTGACACCTGAAAGAAAGCTGCAGCTTTAATTAGGAGCTCTTTACATAGAGCAGTAAAAATCTTTTTAGTTGAAGGTGGAAAATTTCACCAAGAGCTTGGGACAGCAATAGTAAACCATCCGTTGATTCCGACTACCTGAGAAAAGCAACTGATACATAAATCGATCCCGATAAGCAAGGCCTACCCCTCTGTCATTCCATGCCCATCCATTTTCACATCCACACGTCCACCAACCTCCCCACTTCCACTCTTCAAATTTTGGTTCAAACTATTCTTCATAGTGGTGACCCTTCGACTACCAAATTGGTTGTTCGTTTCCTTCCCAGCATACTTAATCGAAAGTTCATGACTGGCGTGGACATTAGACAACCCCTCCTTCGGCAGCTTCAAAGCGAAATCGAAATGGAAGACGTTATCATCCTTGGACGATGACAAATCTGCCAGACGAATAGGTTTTTGCCCGAGCACTTCGTCGTTGACTCGTGTCCCAATTACTGGGAGAAGACGATCAATGCCATCTTCTTCTTTCTTTAGAAACATGCAGTCGCGGAGTAGACTCGCAGCGGGTTTGCATCTTGGGCTTGACATTGTTGATGGTGTAACTGGGGTTGAAGACCGGGTATGGACCTTCTCCCAAACGAGGGTGGGGAGACCGTGGGGGAACGTCTCTGAGGCTTTCAGAGAGTTACACTCCCAGTACATTTGTTCGCCTGCAAGGTGGAGAAGTCGTGAGCTGAGTAGCCGCTCCTGGAGAGACCAGGCACGTGTATCCCACGAGAACCCGGGGTTGTCCCAGTCCAGGTGATATTGAGGAACTGACGCTTCATTCTGAGTAAAAAGGCCGTCGAGATTGTTCTTAGACTCGGTCGGGCTGGCGACGATGGTGAGGTTGGCGTTGCGGTAGACAGACGCCATGGTAACGCATTCTCGTTGTTTCTCCTCCTCTGAATCTTGCACCACACAGAGCGAATCGATCCATACAAACCGATGGCCCGTGCGGCTAGCTACGGTGAGTGCATCATCAACTGCCTTGGAAAGGATGCCCCGGGAGAGGTCGAGTCCTTGGCGGAGTTGGCAGTGTTCTTGTTGCTCAAGACTGTTCTGGATGCCAATTAGATGGTCGCTGGAGAGCGTGACGTCGGCTGTATTCCACTGATGGCAGATTACAGCGTATTCAATGCTGCCGTTGAAGTTTTCCTCAGCTTTGATGTCAGAGCTGTTGATTACCCGTACGGATGATCCTTCAAGTCCGTCTGGTCGGATGTCCACCAGGCGCGTGGGTAGGAATTGATGGTTCGTTGGTCGTCGACAGGCGTCATGGTTGTGCGAACAATCTTGTAGCCACGCGCTAGCGCGTTCACAAGATCTAAGGTCGTTGTCTGTACTGCGTTCTTGATGGCTAGTTAGCCCATCCTTTGGTGATCCTTCTGTGGTTTGCTTGACTCCGCATGCGCAAAACTGCGTTACGCAGTCCACGCCTTCTTCATGAACGAGCATCTCGACGTTCCGAAGCTCCTCGATGGGGCCAGGGAATGATTGCTTGTCGTTTGCCCAGTCTAGGCAGCATGGGGCGGGTGTAAAGATCATTGTGAGTCTCGCGGCATCAGGTCTCTCGGTGGGTGTCCTACTGGTATGTTAGCAGTGTTCTCGTACTGAAAAGAGGACTTGGGAAAAAGGGACGAGCGAAAGTCGTCCTCTTAGCAATAGAGAATTCAGTAAGTATCACTCTGGCTAATCTTGCGACTACCAAGGGGAAGGACCCATGAGTGTGTTCATTGTAGAGAAGGCAAGTACCAAGAAGAGGTGCACATACCCATTGAGCATTGACTTGACAGTGTGAAACACTGTCGCTTCGCGGATATCCGCAGCTTGGCCTAGGAACGTAGTCAGATGTTCTTGCAAACGAGGCACATCTTGCCAATAGAATTTGCTTCCGTAGTCGCAGTACTCTGCGCGGAAGTGAACCCATTGCAGGTCATCCTTGCCAAAGGCGGCGGACGCCATCTCGAGGAAGACGCAGCCAAGACTCCAGATGTCGGCGGCTGGATCGCGAGAGTTACCTCCCGGAACCTCAGGCGCACAATATTTACGCGTTAATGGCTTGGCCTCTCCAGCGGGAACATCTTCAGCGGATTCCGTTGAGCTGATGCCAAAGTCGCTTAGGATGACATGAGGAAATTCTTGGTCGCCATGCATTACAAGAATGTTCTGTGGCTTGATGTCCATGTGTTTGACAACAGGGCGTTGCTCGTGGAGGTAGCGAACGGAGGATAGTAGGCATCCAAACATCTTGACGATCGTAGCTGGCAGATGCAAAGACTTGTCGACAGAGCAGTTCTGTAGCCATCCCGCGAGCGTGGTTTCCGCAACCGGAGATAGTAGGATGGATACCTTGTCGCCTTTTGTATACGCGCCGAGGAACCGGACGATATGGGGGTGGCGAAGTTTCTGTAGAACAGCGACTTCCTTCTGGACTTCCTCGAGGGCAGTCTCTTTCCTGTTCTTGAGTGTCTTGCGGCTTACCCGAAGGCTTGTCTCCCGATGTACTACCTCATCGACCGTGCTGAAGCCACCACTGCCAAGTAGTTTGACACTGACGAAGGATTGTGAGCTTTGGAAGAGTTTGACAGTTGGCGCATCAATCTCCTGCCAGGCATACGAGGGAACCCGCTCATTGACTAGTTTGGATAACACGGACAACGCAGACAACGTCTGAGATGCTCCATGTGCTAAGTCTTGTACAGTTTCAATCTTTGATGGCGATAGGATCGAGTTGTTGCGGGGCTCGATAAGTCGTGGTGGGTTGCTATGTGGCATCTAGGAAGTGTCAGTGGGATCCTGTGTAGCCCACATTTCAATTCAATTACCTTTTCAAGTTGTTCTAGGAATGTCGCAATGAATTCGCTGTTCCATTGAGCGCTGTTCAACGAGAGTGGCATGCCCATAGCGATGAAGAACTTCGCCAGAGCCTTGTCCTGATTGTTGGTGTAAGTATCACAACCCTCTCCTCGTGCACGATCAATCCAACATACCTGTTCGGTCAGAGATCCTTGGGAAGTCTTCACCCTGAAGAGCGACCAGAGTGATCTCAGATCCACTTGAGGGGGGATAGTCGGTGCAAAAGCAAATTGCTCCAGTACATTGATAGCCTTGTCGCTCGAGGCTGGTGCAAGGCTTACAGTCGTTTGGAGGACTACTTGTTCATCTCGCACGTGTAGATCTGGGTAATCAATGACGGGAAGAGAATGTTCCTTGGTATCCTCACAGCCACTGGCAGGCCATAGCAGCGGTGGTGGTGGCTCCATTATAGAATCAGTCGATATCCATGTTGATACAATTGGTGGATGGGTTCCTTCAAGTAGTGGCTTGTTGCATAAGGCGGCAGCAGTTGTCGCATCTGCAAGGGTATTGTTGACAATGCCTACAGACGAAGGGACGGATTGGGGTCGATCTGAAAGGCGCTTCAAATTGCGCATATGGAGGAGGTTGTCCACAATTGACTCGAGAAGGCTATCAGTGACCAGATCGACAGGACTGGCCGCATCGAGGACTTCTTTCTCCTGAGGAGAGAAATCGGTATTTCGACTATTCTGATCCTGGATTGAGATGGCTGGTGACGAGGCGCTGTCCATTACCACTTCGATTGACTTGGGGCTGTGCTCCATGTTCATGGAGAGAGCATTTCCGGCCACAAGGCTCGCGTTACCTCCCGCTGGTGAAGGGTGCCCTGAGACACATGATTTATGGACATCCGTGTTGGGACTGATTCGTCGTTGGTTGTTGGGATGGATAATTTCAGGGCATGAAGCCGTGGGACCTTGGAAACATGAACGTTGACTGCTCTCCTCGAACGTCGAAACCCCCTGCCGTAGAACAGAGAACCCTCTGTTATCGACATCTCTGAAGGCGACTGAGACATCTCCGTTCTGCTTAAACTGGGAGAAGGTGAATTGGGAGTTACCACCAGGGGAATGCGGTCGGTCACTGTGATCGCCGCCACCGCTTCCATTGTTGGGACCTGAGCCACCACGATCGGTATTTCCTGACTGATCGCTAGGCGACGAGTTGTTGCCATCAGAGCCGCTGAAATCATGTTGATCATCGTTGTCATTGTCGTCATCCTCATCATTGTTGTCCGATCCGTTATGATTTTCGTCTTCATCATCGTTCCAGTTCAGCATACATTTGCCTTTCTTGAAGTGGTCTGCTAGATGATCGATGCGTTCCTGTCTCGAGACGAAGCGGTGGGCACAGAAACCGCACTTTCGTGGGAAGGAAGTATCGGAATGTACGACACTGGCAGCTTCATAGTCGTCGCTATTCAGGCTGGGGTGAATATTGCGGAAGTGCTGTGAATCTCGTCAGAACGCATAACAATAGGGGTATTCCGTCATGGGACGGTGATATCGAGGCAGCTTACCTGAGAGAAGTGGTATTTGCGGTAACATGGCTTGACGTTTTCAACGCCAAGGCTGATACACAAGCTGCACATCCAGGATTTGGATGGGTAACCCTCTTCCTCATTTCGTTTCCAGTCACACTTGCGTCCATATCTAACCATGGGTGAACCCGTTAGCAAAGTTCTGAAGGGGCTGTGGTTACAAAACATACCTCTTCCCGCATTTCCGGGTGCATTGATATACTTTCTTCTCATCCCTTTCCAACAACTCCATATTGTTTGTTGGAGTGCAACGCTGTTTCGATCTCGTCGAGGTGGGTTGTGTTGTGGATGTGTGAGTCTCGGGATTGCACTGGAAGGTCATGGAAGTCGTAGGGACAGTATGTGGCTGTTCCTGTTGACTGAGGCTGGTTTGTGACTTGTAGGCCGAGTCGTGCCCTGCCATACCCTGCTTCAGCATCTGGCCAAACCAGTGCCTGATTGCGTTTGCGGACTCTCCTGTGAGTTGGCTGAGGGATTCGACGTGTCTATCACTGGGCAGTATGGCATATTTGCTGAACCATGTTGCGCATACGTCCGCCGCTTCATCAGTAAGACCAATATCATTCGAGCTGCTTGGCGTCATGATATTGTCCATCGTCCAACTCGACCCGGCAACTGAATTCGACGTTGCAAAGGGAGAGAAAGCCGTGAAGTCCGCAGACTCTTGTCTTTTTGAGACGGGGAAATCTTGGGTATCGAGCTGAAGCGACCTCTTGTTCGAGCTGCTCGCCTGTGGCTGATACAGCGACGCAAATGTCTGGGCGGGAGTAGGCATGACAAAGCCGTCTAATGAGGGCGAGAGTTGGCTATTCCATGAAGCGTTACCGATGGTGTTATCCATGTTCTGTGCCGTGAGTCAGCATCGCAACCCGTCGTGATGACCAGATGACGGGAGTCGACGCCAGCTTACAAGATTCTGCGACATTCCAAAACTCTCTTGGGGCACCGAGAAGAGATCTGTATTTATTGAATCAAACGACTGTGTGGCACTGCCCATATCGAAATGGGAGCTGGTCGTGGTCTCAATGCCCTCGTCACCTCCGAAAAAGAAGCCCGTATTGGTGTTACCCTGCACAGGCTTCAAGAAGCTTTGCTGCTCATCCGCCATCAACCCTCCATTTGCGGTCCCGAAATTCATGTTTTGAAAATCCATAGCACTGAAATCGAAATGAGTGCTCTCCATTAGTCTTGTTGATGTTTGGTCAAGGGTCTGTGATGCGGCCAGATGCGCAGTTCAGATGCGAACTTCGGGGGTTGGCCGAAGATTCGAGGAGTTTTTGGGTGTTGTGACTCAGGTGCCTGAGGACGGAACGTCTGATCTTTTAGATCGACAGGCCGGTGAATGCAAGTCTCGTGAAGATGGGAGTCATCCATGCACCGCCCAGCTCCTCCGCCCTTTGGCGTCGTGAAGAGGGCGGGCTGCATTGAACCTAGGCAGCCGCCCTGTGGGCGACGAATTAAACGTGAGAAAAGTTTCATGGTTCGGGGTCATGCGCCACCAGGAAACTGCCAAACAGGACCTCACAGATAGATTGATAGCATTGAGAATAGTTCGTAGAAAGGAATCTATTAAAAAGGGAGATGGTTATTTAGGTTGATTCAAGCTGTCCATGTTGAGGGTTGCGCAACTGATTAGCAGCACGAAGTGCCCCTAAAGTTCTATGAGATGCGCCAGTGGTTCGAAACTACGCACCCTCGAAGAAATTCAAGTTGTATGAACGTTGGACGATTTTTTTCCATGGTTCATTTCTGTATATCTCCAGACACGCTGTAAAATCTGCTACTTCAAGATCAATGAAACACTATTATCGTTCACTAATCCCACAGCATCGTGGTTCAATTCGAAGTGCTACATAAATGCCCACACAAAACCACTGTAACACACGTAAGCACTAAACCAGGGTGAAAGGAGAAAGGGCGCTCGGAAGGTTGGAGATTGCGAGTGGCTGTGCAGCCGATGCTCATGATTGTGGAACGAGCATGTGGCTGTGTTGGCTGCCATTCCTCCAACCCTTGTCCACACAGCTCTGCGCAATCAACGATATCCTAAGATCCATCTGCACCCTAGAGAGTGTCTGAAAATTAGCAGGCCTGATGTAGGACGTAATTGTATAACTTATCTATGTATTATTTGTGGACAACACAATTACAAAACTCTGCTAAAGTGCAAATCATGAAGCTGCCACCCTATGAAAGACACCCGATGTGAATATATCAAGCAAAAAAGATCTCCTGATCTGCGTGAAATGGACAAGTTCATGTTTCCTCCAAATACCCATAAATCCCAGTCTTCACATTATGGCGCCTAAAGAACCTACCAATTCCTACAGCAGCCTCCCAAAATGCTCGCAGAACACCAGAATTCGTAATGTTCTCTAAAAAAGGAAAAAGACGTTAAAAGCTCCACCTTTCTCAACACCCGCAAACTCTAATAATATCCCCCTCTACTCTGCTTCCTCCAATGTACTAATAACAAATGTAACCGCCCCTTCCGAAGCCACAAGCTCATCATCAACACTATCCTCCACCTCCTCAAGCGCTCCATCCCGCCTCACCTTCCTCCTCCCCACAGCCAATTCACTCTTCTCCTCATCATCTAACGTAGAGACAGAAAACGAAACCGACCCTTCAGAAGCAACAAGCTCCTCATCAATAGTATCTTCCACTTCATCCAATGCGCCATCCCTCCGCACGAACCCTGGTTTCGCATCACTGGAGCGCTTGGCCTGGTCCTCGGATTCTAGAGTAGAGACGGAAAAATTGACAGGGCCTTCTGAAGCAACGAACTTGTCATCGATTTGACCTTCCATCTCGTCTAACGCGCCGTGTCGTTTTGCTTTCGCTTTGGCGGTTGCGACATTGGTGGCTTGTCTGAGATACTCTTCCTCATCCAGCGTGTCGATGGAGAATATGACGTCGCCTTCCGAAGCAACGAGTTCGTCATCAATCGTATCCTCAACATCTTCAAGGCCGTCTCGACGAATCTTGCGGATCTTGTTACTCACGCCAGATGTGTTTGTTGGGTATACAGTGTATGTCTCTGTGACGGCTGATCGGGATGGGGACGTGATGACTGCAGCTATGCTTGATCAGTAGATGGCGCACTGTTTCTCTCACAGCGTTGGTAAAGGCGACGAAAAGGGAGAAAGGGGAAATATATGTACCAGTGACACCCATGCATGAACACGCACTACTAAACGCTTTCCCATCATCACAAGACCCATCGGGAAAGATGGGCACTTCAGGGGTTGCAGTGACGAAAGGAGCTTGTGCCTGACGGACGGGAAGACTGATCTTGAGACTCATAGTCATACGCTTATCTGGTACACGCGTGTTTCCAGCTGAGGACTCGATGGCAGACGCCCCTTCTCCGATCGCGCTTGAAGGCAGCGATGAGCAGTGCACATCGCGGGATATCGTTCGTGTAATGGTGACAGCTCTATGGACAACGTCAACTTTCATAACTAATTTTAGAAATATAGAGATAGAGATGCACCTACACAGCAGCAGGAGCAACGACTGTAGTCTGGAAGCGCTCGCATTCGGCCGGATCGAGGGCAGAGACAAATCTGAAGCCTGTATAGATAACTTTAGTATCTCTTAATGGATAGGGGAAGGGTATAGGCATACAGTTATCCGTCACACAAGACTCCTCAACACACTTCGGGAGTGCAGCAGTCACCCTTGCACCCACCAACATCGCGAGGCCAATGGCTAGGGACTTCATGACTACGCACTTACAAATCCAGCTTACAGAAATAGAAACCTCGCAACGAACAGAAGAGCAAACTATGAGCGAGAAAGGAAACAGTGTGTGAGAAATCAGGGAACATATATGAAGGGGAAGGATAGAAGGATAGGATGGGACAAAACAAGAGTTGAGAAAGCACCCACCAACAGCCTAGGGAGTTTTAAGCCCCGATACCGATACCAGAGTCGAAGCCTCTAAAGTTATCCGTTGGTTTCTGCATCGGGATACGACCAATATCAGGGCCGAGTTCTTTCTAGACGGAGAGACTAGAGCTAGAGGCTCATGCACACATACATGGTGGCGTCTGGGTCTGGATTTGAAGTCTACATCATTATCTGTGTTGTGGTGTTCAGTCTTCCCTTTTATCTGAGCGACCGTGGTACGGCGCCGACGCTATGTATAATATCGAAACCAGTCCATTGCGGACCAGTCAAGGGGCGTTGGGTAGGCTGAACTTGACCTTCGACCCTGGACTCGCAATGAGAAGGGAAACGTTGGAGAGGCGCTCGATTCGAAGGAGCTCTTTTACCACGCCAACTGCTTAAATGTACGCATTTAAACACCCAATTCCCCATATCCCGTGCACCTCGCAACATGCACCCTTCCTCTCCTCCGCACCCCGATCCCCAGTTCCAGACCTATCCCCGTGAAGCTCTCAACCACAAACCCCCAGCTAAGCTAGCACAGTCCAATAGCTAGACATGAGGTTCTGTGGACCCTCCCATCCCATGTCCTGCACAAAATCCCCCAATCAAGGATCGATCTAGTGGTATTGACGCACCAGGCACTGGGTAGGTGCCCAGCAGCGCCATCTAACCTTTCCTAACCAGTCTAGTCCAGAAGCTTACCTACTGGAGCGGAGCCCAGTCCGTCAATCAGACCTTGGGCAATTCGAACGGCGTTCGGAAGAGGGGAGGGGAGAGTCCGATTGTTAGTTCTCCGATGGCGATGGGTTAATAAGGGGTTCGGCTGACATGGGGTTTCATGGATTGGGTTGGGTGCACGTGGGGAACTGGGGAACGGGTTGAGTCTAGATTGGGGTTGGCAAAGGTGGATATTTTAAGGCCTTGCGTTGTGCCTTGTATTCAGGTGGTAGGAACTTCTGATCAGCGCTTCGTCTGTGCCCTCTGTTCACATTGACAAGCAGACTGCCTAGGGGAACGTCCCCATGACAGCTCCCCCCATTCAAGCCTGGGACTCGAATACTGGGAACGAGAGCCTGATACCGAGGCATACTAAAGGACCGGGATTACACAATAGCTGAACCGTGGTCGCTTCAGGACACAAGCCAGATACCGCGGATTTGGTTGACAGGAGCTAAAAGCACGTGAAAGCACTATTATCCTAATACCTCGAAGGGATACTTATCTCCTCACAGAAGCGTTCATACCAGCCAAACAAGATTGGCCCGAAGTAAAGACTCAAGCTGATACAATGCGTCAATTATGCTATATACGCAGCCCCTGAAATCCATAAACAAGGGGTATCTCTAACAATGAGAACCAAACACGCAACATCCAAAAACATTGCACTTTTCCCACAGGCGCACCAGATACCTAAGCCTTTTATTAACCATTATAACCAAAGAAATTAGAAATTATGACTGATTCTTCATGAACCAATCCGAGCTAGCGTCAACCATATAGTTCGTGATATTAAATACATTACTGGCAGAGCCATCTGGCATTTGCATTGTACCATCAGTCGGGGCATAGTTCGCAGGGCCATCCATCGAAACGGGCAATCTGGGCATGTTGAAGAAGTCGAAAACATCCAGATACTCCAGCTCATTTGGGGCAGGGGTGCGTGCGGGCGTTACGGACGGTGCCCTGGTCGTGGCATGTAATTTGGGCTGTCTCGAGATAAGGAAGTCCAGATCAAAGGCACACCGACGCATATCAGCGAGAATCTTCACTGTGGAAGGAGTCACGCGTTCGCCATTTGCACCGGCAGGGGCCTGTTGAGAGTCTTGGTACTCGTGGAGGACGCGGGAGAGGAGACTGGCATAGCGGGTGCCAACTTCCCAGTAATGGCCCAGCTCTTGCAAAGTGCTGACAAGGAGGTTGATTGCAGGATCCACGCGGTGCTCGATCGTCGAACCGTGAACGAGCAGCACGCGTGCTGCGACCCACAGCGTGAATGCAAAGGGAGGCCCAAGCTTCGTCAAGAGTCCGTTGTCGCGGATGCATGTGCAGAGGGCCGAGATACTTTCAACTGCATTCAAGCACTTTTGACTGGCGCCAAACGAGGGCGTGAAGATTGGTGATCGATGGGTTGGATACGCCGCAGACGAGTGCAGCCGAATTACGGTGCTGTGTGCGTGTTAGAAGGACATATCAACAGCATTGGAGGAAGGCATACGTATGATACGCGGCGTGCAACATGACCAGACCGCTGTTCAAGTTTTTGTTCACGCCAGGAGATGTAAAGACGCGTGCTTCGTGGCCGTATTCCGCGGGCAGCTTGTACTTCCAGCGCTCTATGGCATTGTCAAGCTCACGATATTCGCCCTGCCACTTCTCCACATCCGACATGGAGGTAATGTCGACCGGCTTCTTCAGGAACTTGTGGATAGTCGAGAGGATGCCCAGAATCTCCACATAGTAAGAAAAAGAGCCAAGATTTTCTGGCCGGTTCATGCTATAGTCGGAGCGCGTTGGTGTACGGAACCATCGCGTTTCAACTGGCATGTTGCGGGCAAAGAGGTCGTCGCGGCAGGGTAGCCTTCGGTCCATCTCCTTTTCATCGAGGGCAAACTCGAACGCCGTCGCTACAGTGGCGTAGCGATCAAGGAGATAGATCATCCAGAAGAGCCTCCGACGACTCTCTTCCTCGATCCAGTCTTTCGGCTCCGGGAGCACAATAGCACGCAGTGTGTATATAGACGCGTACTGGGGGGCTACCATGGGCGAATACGTCTCCATGGACAGCCCGAGCTGCACCACGGATCGCGTGATGAGGGCAAGCATGTTCCAGCCCGGGGGCCCGTTGGAGCAGCCCACGACGTCAAGCGACAGAATCACCAGCGCCTGCAGCGACTTTACAGAGCTGTTCTCGATGCCGTAGAGCAGCACCTTTTCCTTTGAACTCTGGTGGTAGCGGCCCCGCTTCTCGGCGGTCAGACGGGGATCGGCAGAAAAACGCAGCGTGGTGGCCACGATGGCATGCAAAATGATGCGGTCTGCTTCGTCCAGGCTCGACTCGCCAAACAACGAGTTCAGAGTGGACTGGCGGTGCAGGATCGGACACCACGGGTAGACGTGCTTGAAGAAGAGGTCAACCAGCCCGTACAGCAGGTCGTAGGGCGGAAAGTCGCCATCCTGCTGCTCGATAGACGCCTGTGCCAGCGAGTTGGCGTGGGCAAGCGGCGGCACTGCGAAGCGGTCGTGGTTGAAGGGCGACGGCGCAACTGGGTGCGCATACCCTTCACGCGACAGGCCGTTCAGCGAGGGCTGGCCGGGATGCAGTTCGATCCTGGCCAGCTCCTCTGCCGGCGTGTGGTAGCCATTGCCCGTGACCTGCGCAGGCTGGCGATGCCTGTCGTCTGGCGATATTGCGCCCCCGAAATTCGTCTGCACGTTGTTTTGGTGCGCAAACGCGGACGGCTTCTGGAGAAAAAGCGCCGTCTCCGGGCGGGGGATGTGGGGACGTGGGAGCTCCGTCGCCGTCCTGAACACGGGCGCATCGTGCGGCGAGGCCACGGCAGGCGCAAGCTGGTGGTTGTGCACGCCGTTATTGCTCGACAGCTGGTTGATCTGGTTCTGCTGCAGCTGGATGATGGATTCAAGCTTGTCTGTCGCCCGTCAGTCCTGGTTCCGCACCCCCGACCCGTCTGCTGCTTACCCAGTCGCGACTCGAGCTCTCGCCCATAGCCAGCACGCAGACCGGGCTTCTTGCGTGGCAGATAGGTGCACTGCGCGTGGTTCTTCAAACACCATCCACAGCTCGGCTGGCCGCGGTTGCATTTGACTTTGCGTGTTTTGCACGTCTCACACGACACTGACAGCGGTCGCTTGCGTTTCGCGGAGCCGCCCTGGCTGCGGTTTGCTTCATCGGCGCTCGAACCTTCCTGGCTCCAGTTGTCGTTGTCGTTGTCGTTGTCGTCGTCCGCCGTGGCCGAGTGCTGCGACAGCTTTGAGTGCCCTTCTGGGCTGACATATTGCTGCACGGCGGCATGCGACGACGCGAGCTCCATGGTGGGCGAAAGAAGATGTTTGGCCTGTCCAGCATTCATTGCGGCATTCTTTGACCCGAGCGACGAGCGTTGGGCCCTTCCCCGCCGCCGGCTGCCCGTTTTTGTCCTCGGCTCGCGTCCCCCTGTGCTCCCCAGATTTTCCGTATTTGCTCGTATTGAGACCCCCCACGCCGCGCTGCCCTCTCTGACTGGCCCACGCCGCTGACTGTGCTCGTTTGTTCACCACTCTATCCATCTCTAATAGGTGCAAAAACAGTGTACACGGCGATCCATTGGCCAGGTCTCAGCACTATCCACACCATCATCAACCATTCCACCATGAGATCCACATGGCATATCTTTTCGGTGCAGTCGCAGCGAGATCGACCGAAGAGGGAGCTTGTAGCGCCTCTAGTCTTGGATTTTCCGTTGTTTGAATTGGAGCAGATCCAGCTAGATCAGCTATATAGAGTGCCCCATCCCTCGCCATCTGCGCCTCCAGCCGTCCCCCCCTTCATTCCTCTTGTCTTTCCTGGTCTGATCAGCTGTGCATCTCCGAAATCATGCCTTCCACATCTTCCGCACGCGGATTCCCCACTATCAAGCATATCCGCACCTTCGTCACCCAGGGACCCGGCTCCGGCGGAGACTATCACAATGTCAAAGGCGGACACTGGCTGATTGATTCTAAGATTTCGACGCCCATGTCGCAGTATGAGCAGTTCCGGAAGTCACGGACGAGTTGGGGCATCAATGTTTTGGGCTCTTTCTGTGTGGAGCTGGAGGCGACAGATGGCAGCAAGGGATTTGCTACTGGATTCGGAGGCCCCCCCGCGTGCTGGTTGGTTGCAGAGCATTTCGAGCGCTTCCTCATCGGTCAAGGTGAGCTCATCTTTCCTTCACTCTTCAAGCACTGGAACTACCGAAGCCCGCATATGCACCCTTCAATCCTTCCATATCCAGTCCGAGGTCAGATGATAACGAAAGTATCATCTGACCTGTTAATTCGTTTACTTTGCCTCCTCGTCATTGCGTTGTTGTCCATTGACTAACTCTTTCTAGATCCCCGAGATACGAATCACCTATTCGAGCAGATGTATCGCGCCTCCATGTTCTATGGGCGCAAGGGCCTTCCCGTCGCCGTCATATCCGTCATCGATCTTGCAATCTGGGATCTCCTGGGCAAGATCAGGAATGAGCCTGTATACAAGATGATTGGAGGGGCGACTCGTGAGCGGCTGAACTTCTACTGCACCGGCCCAGAGCCATTAGCAGCGAAGGAGATGGGCTTCTTTGGTGCCAAGGTTCCTCTGCCATATGGCCCAGGAGAAGGCCTCGAGGGACTGAAGAAGAACGTTGAGTTTCTCACAAAACACCGCGAAAGCGTTGGTCCCGACTTCCCTATCATGGTCGATTGCTATATGAGCTTGAACGTGCCGTACACCATTGAGGTCGTGAAGGCGACGGAGCACCTCAACCTGAACTGGTGGGAAGAGTGCCTGTCGCCAGATGACACTGACGGCTTTGAGCTCCTCAAACGTGCCCACCCCTGCATGAAGTTCACAACCGGCGAGCACGAATACTCCAGGTTTGGATTCCGTAAACTGATTGAAGGCCGCAACGTAGACATTCTCCAGCCGGATGTCATGTGGGTTGGAGGCATGACAGAACTGCTCAAGATTGCCGCCATGGCTGCTGCATACGACCTCCCAGTCGTTCCTCATGCTAGCGGACCATACTCCTACCACTTCGTCGTCAGCCAGGCGAACTCGCCTTTCCAAGAGTACCTTGCCAACTCACCTGACGGCAAGTCAGTTCTCCCTGTCTTTGGTAACTTGTTCCTGAACGAGCCCATCCCGACCAAGGGCTACCTTGATGTTTCGGACTTGAACAAGCCCGGATTTGGGCTGGAGCTGAACCCCAATGCTGGTCTGATTGACGCAACCAGAATCCTCAATCCAGCACCGGTCAAGGCTCTGAAGTCAGTCGAGGAGCAAGAAGCCAATGGTTTGCAGATCAAGGCTCTGAAATTGGTCGATGAGCAAGAGGCCAAAGTGGTGCCAGAGGCCAATGGCGTGCAAGAGGCCAATGGTGTGGAGGAGCCCACAGTTGTGGAAGAGCATACAGTTGTGGAAGAGCCTACAGTTGTGGAAGAGCCTACAGTTGTGGAAGAGCCTACAGTTGTGGAAGAGGCCAAAGATGTGCCAGAGGTCAAAGATGTGGAAGAGCCCATAGTTGTGGAAGAAGCTAAAGTTGTGCCAGAGGCTAACGGTGTACAAGAGGTCAATGGCGTGGAAGAGGTCAAAGATGTGCCAGAGGTCAAAGATGTTGTGCAAGCGCCCACAGTTGTAGAAGAGCCCACAGTTGTGGAAGAGCCCACAGTTGTGGAAGAAGCCAAAGTTGTGCCAGAGGCTAACGGCGTGCAAGAAGCCAACGGTGTGCAAGAAGCCAACGGTGTGCAAGAAGCCAACGGTGTGCAAGAAGCCAACGGTGTGCAAGTGAATGGGCACGCGTAGGTCGACGTCGAAATTTGGTTGGAGAAGGCACACCACGCTCCACGTGGATGAGTGATCGTGGAAGGCGCGACCTGGAACCTCGTCTTTCGATGTAGGTATTCACATAGACTTTTCACAGGCGTTCTTGGAGTTCTTTTTGATCTACTGTAGCCCACGTCAGCTTGCTAAGGCCTGACGACTGTCCATGTATCGTAGTCCGCTTGTTCGTTCTTCATCTCGGAGGTTCTAGCGTTGACAGCATTTTGATGTTTTTGGGGGGGGCTGCAACAACACCGGAAGCATATAAATATCAACAAGATTATATCTTCTTTGCATACCACTTCGCGTTCGTTCGCTGAACTATGTATGAAAGTTTATTCCCCTCCGGCCTATTTTTAGCAGCCATGTGCGGCCGCTGACAGGTCCGTGTGGCTGCGTTGGTCTTTGCCTCTGTTAGTCGCGGTTGCCCAGGTACAGAGTGGGGCAAACAGTGGCTCTCGGGCGTCGCAGCTGAGCTCCTCCATCCTTTCATAAACACAGCGACGCCGCAGCTGCTGGACGAATCTCTTTCTTCAATCTCACACCGTCCTCTAGCCCATATACTCAACCCAATTGTCCTACAAGATAATTGTTGAAACTCTCCCGTGCTTTACGTCGACGTCAGATTACAGCTACCCCGCCATCCACCATGGACACCGTCAAAGAATCCATCAACACTACTCTCAAGAGCCTGCATCTAACTAGCGGTGAGCAGGCTGTGCCCGCCAAAGAGCCCACAGCAGAACAAGTTAAAGAGCTCCGATCAAAGTACGAAAAGGCGGGCCAAGACCAAGTATTCGCATTCTACGATTCACTCTCTGTCGCCGAGAAAGCAGCCCTCTTCGCACAGCTCGAGGGATTCAAGCCAGACTACATCAACGAGATCACCGAGAAGGCTCTGCATCCACCCAAGACAGAAGAGACAGAGGAGGCGAAAACAATCGAGCCTTTGCCGGATAATGCTACGTCCTCTGTTCTAGACTCGAAGACAGAGGATCTAGACAAGTGGTATGAGGATGGATTGAAGCTTATTGCGGAGAACAAGGTGGCTGTGGTATTGATGGCGGGTGGACAAGGCACACGATTGGGATCCTCTGCGCCCAAAGGATGCTTTGACATTGGGCTTCCAAGCCACAAGAGCTTGTTTCAGCTGCAGGGAGAGAGGATTAAGAAGGTGGAATTGCTGGCAAAGAAGAAATTTGAAAAGGAGAGTGTGACGGTGCCATGGTATGTCATGACCAGCGGACCGACTAGGGGGCCGACGGAGAAGTTCTTCGAGGAGAATGGATATTTTGGGCTGAAGAAGGAGAATGTGTTCATTTTTGAGCAGGGTGTTTTGCCGTGCATCTCGAATGAGGGTAAGATTTTGCTAGAGAGCAAGTCGAAGGTATGTTAGCCGATTGGTCTTGACTAGGTTTGTATGAGCTAATCCAGAAAAGGTGGCTGTGGCTCCTGATGGCAACGGCGGGCTCTATGCTGCTCTCATCAATGCAGGTGTCGTAGCAGACATGTCCAAACGCGGCATCAAGCACATCCACGCCTACTGTGTAGACAACTGTCTCGTAAAGGTCGCCGACCCCGTCTTCATTGGCTTCTCCGCCTCCAAGTCCGTTTCCATTGCGACCAAGGTAGTCCGCAAGCGCAATGCCAAAGAATCCGTCGGTCTCATCCTCCAGTGCAACGGCCGTCCCGACGTCGTAGAATATTCAGAAATTACAACCGAAGATGCTGAGGCCAAGGACTCGAAGAACTCGGAGCTGCTTAAATTCAGGGCTGCAAACATTGTCAACCACTACTACTCCTTCGATTTCCTCGAGAGCATTCCCGAATGGGCTTCCAAGCTCCCGCACCACGTCGCCCGCAAGAAGATCCCCTATGTCGACACAGAGAAAGGAGAGACGGTCAAGCCAGAGAAGCCCAATGGCATCAAGCTCGAGCAGTTCGTCTTCGACTGCTTCCCCTTCCTTGACATGGACAAGTTTGCCTGCATGGAGGTCAAGCGTGAGGACGAGTTCTCGCCGCTCAAGAACGCGAGGGGAACTGGTGAAGACGACCCTGATACGTCGAAGAAGGACATCACAGAGCAGGGCGCCAAGTGGGCGAGGGCTGCAGGTGCGGTGGTGGTTAGCGAGGAGGATGAGGGGATTGAGGTGTCACCTCTTATCTCATATGGAGGCGAGGGCTTGCAGTTCTTGAAGGGCCGGACGATCAAGGCGCCGGCGGTCATCGAAAAAGAGGATTAGAGATATAAGGGAAGCAGTTTGGGGTTCTGGAAACAAAATGCATGTCGGGTAGAATAGTCCAGGCGTTCCACTTGGTGCCCGTTCCCAGAGCTGTGAGGCGCACGTGATCGACCGACCCTTCCTTCCTTCCTTACATGCATCACCGAGGTTAACACCTGCAGGTCCTTGGCGCTGGATGCGATGAGCGAAAAAGCAGCAGGCCTTTCAAGGGTCCCCCCCCTGAGCGAGAGCCAGGCTCAGCGATGGCTACGAGAACACTCTGGGCCGTCGTCTTCCGTCCAGCTTTAAGAAATTTTCTGGCGAGCCCAATGCAAAAGGGAACCCTGGAGGTGACTTGCTGCATGCATGCCAGTCTGCATCCTCAGCGGCGGCTGGGGCCGACTCGGCGATCGGGGGAGAGTTCTTCCAGCCAGAGCGTCATCGGGGTCTATCACATCGCGTCGTGCGGGTGCTCTCGTCTGCCAAATGCGGCTGCGCGCCAAAAAGCAAAAGTGAAGAAAACATCGAACGATGCTGCGGCGAGTGATTACAGACGAAATGCGGCGTGCAGACTCTGAAGATGGAGGACGGGGGACAGGGTGTGGTGTGGTGTGTGTGTGTGAATGAGGGGACACTTACCGACGGCCCCCCACATGTTGATTCTTCACTGTCGGTCTGCAGCGGGCTAGCTCCTCGTGTGCCGTGCAGTGTTCAACGTGACTCGGATGGGCGCTTAGAGTTCGTGTTTGGTTGCAAGCACGAGCAGATCGCCGGGAACGCAGTCCAAACTCCAGCGTCTCACCCCAGACTCGCAGGCGGAGGGTGCGAAAGTGCGTGCGGCCGGGCGACAGGACGACGCGGCTCAGGCGGCGTGCCAAAAGGAAACACGCGAGCTTTGCAGTCCCTAGCGACGGCGAGGGGTTTGGGCGTCGAGTGTCGAGGGTGAAAAAGCGCTGCACTTGCAGGTCCAACGTGGCGACCTCGATTCGTCTTGGCCGGAAAATGTGCATCGCGCGGCGGCGACTAGCGCGCTGGGAGAAGCAGGGGCCACCGGCAGAGTGTCAAAGTCAAAGATTGCCGCCCCTCGACCGTGTCTGCAACACCACATAACTCCCACCACACAACCACCGCCGACGGAAGGACGAGAGCAGCTGTGTCGCCGAGGGAAGGATAGGAGATTTGATAGTACGTCGAGCCCCCCCCGCGCCGCGCCGTGTGTGCGAGCGGCGCGCGCCACGTCTGCTGCCTCGGCGCGCAACTCTCCGCGCTCGAAGCACAGCGCATCCCATTCACCGCGAGCACCCCCGCTGACTGGCCCCGCGCAGGTGAAGGTATAGGATCAGAAGTCAGGAACGCAGAATGTACGGACAGCCCTTTGTTGCGCGTGCGCTGCCTGCCGCCGGCCAAACAGCGCCATGCGCGGTGCGGCAGCAAACACCCACCGCCGCTGGGGAGCATCTCCTTGCGCGCTCCCCCTTTTCGCACCGCCATCCACCCGCCAGAACATCCCGCTTACACAAGGACAGAGAAACATACGCGGAGGATAGCACCATGTCGTCTCTATCTCGTCGTGCGTGCTTCAAGTGCGGCAACGTCGGCCACTATGCCGGTGAGTTGCACCCTGGTCCCGCTGGATGCTGCGGGCGCGGCTGTGGGACACCACTTGGAGCGTTGGTCGCAAGACGGCGCTGCGACGGGTGGTGCCGCGGCCGCGCTACTGCTGGGTTCGCGGAAGAATTATTTGAGCAACATGGCACTGACGACGTTCCACAGAGGTCTGCTCGTCTTCGGAGAGGCTTTGCTACAACTGCAAGCAGCCGGGACACGAGTCCAACGGCTGCCCTCACCCCAGGACTACCGAGAGTAAGCCCCTCCTCGCTGTCCCCCGCCCATACAGCTTAGCGCATGGAGCTCTGCCCTCATCCGTGGCTGTTGGAAGGACCTCTCACTGACAGCTTCATAGCCAAACAGTGCTACCACTGCCAGGGCCTTGGACACGTTCAGGCCGACTGCCCGACTCTGCGCCTGAGCGGCGCGGGCACCAGCGGACGATGCTACAGCTGTGGTCTCACTGGCCACTTGGCTCGCAACTGCCCTAACCCCGGCGCGGGAGTCGGCGTTGGACGCGGAGCTGGCGGACCTCCTCGCGGAGCGTACGGAGGCGCGGGAGGCTTCAGGGGTGGATTCGCAGGCGGCCCTCGCCCGGCCACGTGCTACAAGTGCGGCGGGCCTAACCACTTCGCTCGGGACTGCCAGGCTCAGGCTATGAAGTGCTATGCTTGCGGCAAGCTAGGTATGCGCCACCATCTTTGCACCCATCGTGGACAACGCTAACATAACTCAGGCCACATCTCCCGTGACTGCACGGCCCCTAACGGTGGCCCTCTGAACACTGCTGGCAAGACGTGCTATCGATGCGGCGAAACCGGCCATATCTCTCGCGACTGCACCCAGGCTGAAGTCAACGGCGACAGCGCTGCCCCCGTTGCTTCGGTCCAACCCCCTGCCCCGACCGCTGCTGTAGCATAAGTCAACTCAATGAAATCAGCGGCCATGTCCCTGCCCACAACAAGGACATGAAAGCCTACACTCACCATGCGGACCCCCTTGTTTTGATATTTGCTAATACCATCTTCGTTTCGACCCCCCACGATCGTTTTTTACACCGGCCTTGGCTGCCATTTATACCACTTATCCGCCGGCAAACTTTACGCAATCACGAGTAACTACCAAGAGGAAAAAGTGTTTTTGTCTTTTCCTTTGCTTTTCACGAATCCTAGCTGATACCCACGAACGTTTATATCCCTTACAGCAGACTACCATCATACTTTTGCGCAACGGCTTGGCGATTTCTTGACCTGAGGACTTTTTGAAAGAGGGCACGCGACGAGACACTGCACTCGATCTACTTCTTGTATCTGGATTGGTTTCTTTCTCTTTCTGCGAGGAAAGGGGGGCTTTGATGGACTACTTGGATAGGTGGGAGAGGTTTTTCGGGGGCATGCTCTTGTTTCAATCGGATTGAGGAGGAAGGCGGCTGTGGATTGGATTGGTAGTTGATACTTGGAAATTTGGCTTGGCAAGGAGGGTGGAAGAGGGAATTGGTATTGACAATGGGACGACTGAGGGAGATGGGCTTGTGTGTGGCTTGTCGGGGGATAGGGTTGGTTATGTGTGCTGTTTTTACCCTGTTTGTTTGGATAAGAAGATACTCGAGCGGCATTTGACGTCGCATATACTGTACAGCTGCTTGTTCAAATGTCTTGTGGCGTGAATGTGCGGTTGGTGTTGGTGTCTTCAGGAAGGTGTTGCACGGAGGTCGTCTCGTCTCCTGTTCATTCGGAGGTATCCTTTTTTGTCACCACCTGGGCATCTGCACTTCATTCACATCTGCACATCTTCCCTTTTGTCACATCTCTCAACCCCTCGCCACCATTTACATGTGTTCTCTACCATAGACAGGGATGCCGACAAGTACATGTCCATCTCATCACATACACGAACACGTGTTTTCGAGTCGTGCTGGTGTCTAGTGTGCCTTCCTCCTCAACCGGTGCCTTCCTATTCCAACACCGCCCCTCTTCTTCTCTTCTCATCTCGCTTTCCTACTTCTCTCCTTCACTTCCGCACTCTTCTTGTCCCTCACTTTCGTTTCTATAGCTTTTCCGAATTTCCATCTCTTCGTCGCATCTGACACCGTATACTCTCCACAGAGTAGAGGTTTCGCCTAGACAATATGGCACCTTCTTCAGTCGCAAGCGATGGCTCGGGTAATGATGTAAGAGAGCCTGCTGCCTGCTTCATGCTTGGGGACAAGCTCGCACGAGGTGGGTGCTCACTGACGGGTTGCAGGATGGGTTCATTGTTGATATCGATACTATTCAGGCCCATGGTATGTCGGCTCTCATTCTCGCCGCTGCTCACCTGATTGGCTTCATGACGCTAATGTCATAGGGATCGGTGCCGTGGACATCGCAAAGCTGAAAGCGAATGGGTACTATACTATTGCGGTGGGTGACGTGCCTGCATGACTGGGCCAGTGAGTACTAATGGGATAGTCTGTTCATTCGGCTACTCGTCGTACGTTGTTGAAGATCAAGGGGTTCAGTGAAATTAAGGTGGACAAGGTCAAGGAGGCTCTTACAAAGTGCCAGGTATGTGCTTTCCATCGCGCAGCTTTCATCGCCATGATGTGGAAGACAAGTTGGCTAACAATCAAATAGGCCGCCGGTGGAGGCTTCCAGACGGCCCATGAGCTTGGTCAACAGCGGAAAAGGGTTATGAAGATTTCGACGGGGAGTAAGCAGTTTGATGCCATCTTGGGCGGGTGAGTGTCCGTCGCTTGTATGTTTGATATTTCACTGATATACCTACCATAGGGGCTTCCAGACTATGAGCATCAGCGAGGTATTTGGCGAGTTCCGTTGTGGAAAGACTCAGCTGTCGCACACCATGTCGGTGATTGCTCAACTTCCTAAGGATCTTGGTGGCGCCGAAGGGAAGGTGGCGTACATCGGTATCAGCTCTCCCTACCATTACGCGAGATTACTTCTAACCTTCGACACCAGACACGGAGGGTACCTTCCGTCCCGAGAGAATTGCACAGATTGCAGAGCGCTTCGGTGTCGATCCTGAGACTGGTATGCCACTCGCCTCAATATCTCCACATCATTTACTGATATCTGGCAGCCCAAGACAACATTACGTACGCCCGAGCAGTCAACTCAGAGCATCAAATGGAGCTTCTCAATAAAGTGGCCGAGTTCTTCGTGAGCAACGAGTATCGTCTCCTCATCGTCGATAGTATTATGGCACTGTTCCGCGTTGACTTTGTCGGCCGCGGTGAGCTCAATGAGCGCCAGCAGAAACTAAACCAGTTCTTGTCTAAGCTGACGCATGTTGCTGAAGGTTTGTTACCGAACCTCTTAATTTATACATCACTGTCTAACATTGGCTTCAGAGTTCAATGTCGCCGTGCTCATGACCAACCAAGTCCAGAGCGATCCTGGGGCAAGTGCTCTATTCGCCGGCGCAGACGGTCGGAAGCCTGTTGGTGGGCATATTCTTGCCCATGCATCAGCTACGAGAATTCTGCTTCGGAAGGGCCGAGGCGAGGAGCGTGTTGCAAAGATCCAGGACTCGCCGGGTATGTTTATTGGCCTTGCTATAGAATCTAGTGCTGACCTTCCAAACAGATATGCCGGAGAAGGAGGCTACGTACATCATTACGAATGGTGGCATCAATGACCCTGAGAAAGTTTGAGCATACCTCGAAAAGATATATCAGGGAATGTTGTTGAAGATGTAAGACAATGTGGCGGATTTCAAATTGAGGTCATCCTTTGGCCAGTGTAGGGCGCTCAGATGGATGAACACGTGCATTATCGAGATCAAATTGGAGGTTGTGCCGGTATTACCGGGAGACTTCAGTTTCGGGAGACTTTCTTCTCTACTCAATAATACGACTATGGTAGGAGCAATTGCCAGCTGAAGTGATCAGCCTGATTATCGCAAGACGAGATATGCACATCCACGCATTTATCGCTTCCACGACTGCATTTGTTGATGTCTATGCTTTTCTGTGCAATTCGATGTGGGAAAGCTTACGCCACCCGCGAAGTGGGCCGCGTGGAGGGGCGTGCAACCCCGCAGGAGCATCGGAGCTTCATCAGATACCTAGGTGTATCTGCTGTAATGTCTCGGCATGGCTTTTGGGTAATAATATTATTATACTATTTAATGTCCTCTTATACTTTCAAGATACTCTTAGGAACCTGTCGGATCTCGGAACAAGTTGTCTGTGCTGGTATTGAAAATCGCGACACCCCGAGATCAGCTGTTCAGGGTCGTATGGGAGCCTTGCAATCGGCGTGTAACGTGCGTAATGACGCGCGTGCGGGCCAGGCAGCAATGACACGGGATGGCCTAGGGCCGTCTGGAGGTTGGAGAGCTTAAATCGACAGTCTCTCAACCTATTCTTCAACTTTGCTTTGTGGGAGAGATTGTTATCTTTTGAATTTCAAACGCTAGAAGCCCGTTTCGACCTCGGATTGTTTTGGACGGTAGGATTGGATACCGACCTGTTATAACACCATCAATTTGAAATATCGACCTGCTTGTAACAGCATCAGCAAGCTCTCCACGACCGCGAAAATGGCAGACAACCCATCCACTCCACCCACACATTCACACCCGAACAGCAACCCCGACCTCACAATCCGCCCTCCGCCACCCGCCTCTTCTCACTCAGGCTCAAATACAATCGCAACTACGCCATTTACTCCCCGCTCAACTACATTCCCAGACGACTTCGACTCTACCTCCGATTTCGATGTCTTCGAACCAACTCCCTCACAAAGTCCAACCGGCGGCCCTACATACGATGATCTACCCCCGACGTACGATGAAGCGCAGCAACAGGCGCTCGAGGATGCGCGGACGGGGCGACCGCCGCTGAATCCGAATGACCTGGAGGTTCATCGCTTGGTGCTGAATGATGGGTTACCACCGACGGAGTTTGAGGGAAGGGGGTTTCATCGGGAGGGATCGAATGCACTTCAGAATGAGGGCAATTACGACATGGAACCCGAGAATAGAAGGAATGCGGTGGGATTGGGGAGGAATGTGCCTGTGCAGGGATTTGGGAGGGTTGAGAGGGTGCCCGTGGGACGAGTGCCTGTGGGACGGGTGGCTTCGACGACAGATGAGACGATGACACAGGATCCATCCCAAGTTATTCTGGATAGAGCGTTGGGGTTTACGAAGCATGAGCCGGATGCGGATGTTCGGTATGCTCCCAGACTTACACGCGCTATCGCTATTCCGCAGGAAGGTTTTACACAAGCTGGACTTGGAGATCGCCAGCATCAGCAAGGGAGAGGCAGAAATGAACGCCGTGGTCGCAGAGGGAGACACGAAAACCAGCGGACCATGCCCGGCGAGTATCCTGAAGCTGGACTCTCAGGCGAAACACTCTTCAATCAACCACCCACGACCAGGGACGAGCCCGTGCAGTTCCTAAGAGCATATGCGAAGGCTTTGCATGCGCATTCTATCCGACCCGCCGAATTCGCCGAGTTTCTCGACGGCCTAAATGCCCTCTGTCAGGCTACTAGAACCACACCTCAGGACATTGTCCGCGGAGACGAAGATACAGACGCTCCCAGCAGCATCGTACACGAATACATCCGCGCAACAAACGAAGCCTTCTTCGCCCCGAGGGGTTTAAGAGTCTCCCTCCAATCCCTCTCCTCCCTCATCACCACCCTCAATGTCCCAGAAGAACGCGGACAGAGAGCCGGAGCCGTAGCCAGCGTTCTGGATACTTCGGCGACGACGGAGAGACGAGCGCAGGCGCTGTATCCTTGGATTGAGGCTCTGGAAACGGCGGCTGTTCCTGCGCCTAGTGCGCAAACGCTTGTTCTGCGAGAAATGATCCAGCGGTTTAAAAGCAGGACTCCTGTTCCCTCTGATAATCTTGAGAACCAAAATCAGAAACCTACATCGCAAGAAGACGATGACCCGCCCCACTCCATCCCCGACCCTCCAACCCAGACCCCAGACCAAGCACCCCCCAGCTACGGCTTTCCCTTCCAGCCCTTCGGTCCGCCTGGCGGCTGGCCTTTTGCTCCCCCGGGTCCGCACGGGCCCTGGGGACGAAGTCCATTTGGTCGCGGCGGCATGCACGGGGGAGGGAATCGGGGAAGGGGATGGGGAGGCATGCCTCGGGGGATGCATCACCCACCTCCGCCTCCTCCGCCTCCTCCTCCGCCTCCTCCACCACATCATCACCCTGCTCCGCCCCACCCTCCTCACCACATCCCCATGCATCCACCCCCACCCCCTCAATTCCCCTGGGGCGGCCGCGGTGGGATGCATTCCTGGGCCGGCGGTCCTCGGGGCTTTGGATCTTATTCTCGCGGTCCAGGGGCACGACATGGTGCCGGTGCAGGTGCAGGTGCAGGAGCACATAACCAGGCTAATCAGTGGGCATCGCTGGGCGAGAGTCTGGGGAAGTGGGGAGAAGATTTTGGGAGGAGGATGGGGGCTTGGGGCGAGGAATTTGGGCGGCAGGCGGGGACTTGGGGGGAGGATGTTGGGAGGAGGGCGGCTGGGCTTGGGGGTGGTATTTCGAGGGGTGGGGGAGAGCAAAGTGGGCATGGGTGTGGGTATGGGGGTCCTGCGGATGCTGGTGCTGGTGCTAGAACTGGGACTGCGACTACACAGGAGAGAGGTGTAGTTTGGGATGAGGAGACGACACACAACGAGACCGAGACTGAGAAAGAAAAAGAGAACGACAGAGCTCAAGGCTTGCACCAGGGACTGAACGCCCCGCACACCAATCCTCTGGAGCGTGACGATGACGATGACAACGACGACACCCGCTCCATCTCCAGCTCCAGCTCGTCCTCCTCCAGCTCGTCCTCCTCGTCCTCCTCATCCTCCGACTCCGACTCCCCAAGCCCCCAAACTCTCTTCACCCAACGCATCCACGCCATAAACAACACCTACACAACCTCCCTCTCCAAAGGCAAGAAATCCCCCGACACCCTACAACGCGAGCGCACCCTCGCCATCGAAAAAGCAGCCTCTGAACGCACTCTGCTAGAAATGAAGGATGAAGAGAAGAGGCAGAAGCGTGCTATGAAAAGGGATTTGAAAGAGAGGAGGAAGGAGATCAAGAGGGAGGCGAAGAGAGTGGAGAGGGAGATTAAGAGAGCGAAGAGGGAGGAGGAGAGGGCGAGAGCGAGGGCGAAGGGGAAAGGAAAGGTTGAGGGTCATCAGACGCTGATGGAAGCCCACGATTCAGTGCCCGACAACGATGACATCAAGGGCAAATCCAAGGATAAAGCCCAATCAAAAGCAGCCTGGAAACAGCGCAAAGAAGAGAAGAGGAAATACATGGCCGAGTACCGCGCCAAGAAAGCAGAGAGACGCAAGGCGAAAGACGATGCGAGACGCGAGTGGAGGGAGAAGAAGTGGGAGAGGAGACGTTTGAGGAGGGAGGGGTGGACAGGAGCTGGGGAGGGAAGTAGAAGGGGGATGGGAGGAGAGGAGGGTGTCGGTGTCGGTATGGTATGGGTTGTTGTTGAGAATCTTGGGGGATGAATTATGTTTGTGAGGCGGGGTTATTGATAGGGGATCAAAGGGGTAAGATTAGAATGGTGATGGTAGATATGTATATCTTTTGCTTTTAGGAAATATGCCACTCGCTCAAGAATTGAGATCTTCCAAAAATGTGTTTGATCATCTTCATTATGGCTTCCTTGGCCGCTATACTATATATGTATGAGTCGAACACTCCATCTAACCCCAAAAGTACGGGGCCAACCACCCCTACGATCCTCGCCTTGACATCACCAGAGCAATACTCCAAGTTTAAGTCGCCACCGATCGTTTGCCCCAATACACCTCACCCCTTCACCCCCCCCCCCCACTTTCACATCTCCAATCATACAAGAACATCACCAACCACTCCACTCATCTGGGTATAATCCACTCCCCTCAAACCTCCCCCTGTGCATACGCCCTCGCCGTCTCCTTCGCCAGCACAAGTCTCAACACCCTCACCACGTCATTCCCCTCGATCCCCCTACTAAAACCCTTCCTCCAATCCCAGGCCCTTTTCGTATCATCGACCTTTCCACCCTCGACCAACACCGCACTACTCTCCGTCGAGATGCCCTCCGCAGACCCAAACTCCTGGCTCCCGATTAATGAGAATTGGCTGGAAGCTGTGGTGAGATTGGACGTTGATTGTTGCAACAATCGTGACCGAGAGAGATTGCGCGAAGGTCCGGAGGCAGAACCTTCATGCGCTGCGGCGAGCGTCGTCTTGAGGCATTCTTCGCATTGGGCGCGGATCATTGGGGGTGCCGTGTCTAGGTCCTCGACTGCGGCGAGGAGGGAGTACAGTTGTTGGATTGTGAGGATGCGTTTGGGTTCTGTTGATATGTTAGCGCTGACTACCTTGAGCATCGTCATGGTTTCTTACGGTTCAAAAACACAAGTGCCTCGCCCAACAAGGGGAGCAACACATCGACCTGCACCACCGTTTCGACCGATGGGTCATACAAACCTCCACGGATACTTGACGCTGCACTTGCAATGATCACGATCAAGGCATTAGCTGCAGCGCGTTTCCGTTCCTTTGGCCGATGCGCGGGCTTCTGGCCTGGTGCAACTAGAATTTCTTCGTCGCGGAGGTCGTAGAATTTACGAATGGTTGCATATCCGCTGAGATACATGGACAGAAGCTTAGCGCCGTCGGGGTCGACACTATTCAGCCGGTTGAGGACTTGTGTTGGTGATATGATCAGGGCCTTGAAGTTTTCGTCCAGGTCCTTGAGAGGTGGATATGCCACTGACTTCACCAGGCAATGCGCAACAAGAATTCTCAAGACTTCTTGGAGTTTGCTGGCGTCGTGGGCTCGAGCGTAGTAGAGTAGCATCTCGCCATAGCTTTGAGAGTTATCGTGAATATAGTCTGCATATTTCTATACATTGTCAGCGGCCAATTCTTCCATTGCAAATAGTTTACGTACCAATGCAATGCGGCGGGCATGCTCCGCTAAACCCAAGCTGTGGCACAACTCCGTGATCTTGTCGACCCGGTCTGCTGTGTCCAAAGGAAGCGTGTCCAGCAGCTTGTCAATAGTCTGATCGGCTTGTCGCTGGTCATCGAGGCGTCCAAGCACCTGTACGGCAAGTTCCCAGCCCTCGCGAACAATCTGACCATTCCTACCCTTGATGTCCGGATGGGCTGCGAGGGCATCGGCGTACTGTATCAGTAGTTCGTCTTTGGTGAGCCCCGTACGTCTATTCTCGTTGTAGCTCAGTACCATAAGGTCTTCATGGTCGAAACGGTCCAAGATGCCATCTGCTCGCCTGAACCACTCGCCAACTGTGGCGAGCTCTACAACGGCGGAAGCTATCGGGATAGACCAGCCACGCAACACATGCAGCACGCCCTCAATGTTATCGTCAAAGATGCATGCGAGCCCGACCTCGGAGGGACTGGAGGTCTTAATGCTAAAGTCGTCGTCGTTGCCCTCAAGAACAAAGGCCAACGCCGCAGTGAGGCGCTGAGAGTATGCTCGCGTGGGGGTGACATCGACAGGTCGCACTCGCTGTGAACGTGCAAGAGAGCGGCGGCTTGCAGCAAGACTCCCCTGGGCGATGTCATTGTCTTCTCCATTCCACCAGATAGTGAGCCCAAGAACAGCATCCATCCAATCCGATGCTGCTGCAAGGATTTCCTCCTCATCTCCGAGGAACTGTTTATACAGACGCAGGAGGTTTTCATAGACAGTCCAGGGAACCTTGCTTTCCGCCTTCCGGCTTGCAACGCTTAGATTGAAGTTATTCCGCGACTGTGACATGCCGAACTGAGAGGCTTGGAACGATCGAGCAAAACTCTGTCGGTTCTGGCTGTCTCCTTCCGCAAATTCCTGAAGGTCCTCAAAAGCTCTGGTGACTCGTTGTCGGAAAATGGCCCAATCAGCCCCTTTTATGTCCCAGTCGTCTGATTCTAGAGCAGGACAGTCTTCGAGAAGCTTGATAGCGGCCTCTGTAGCAATACGTGCATTGGTGAGGTGATGGCCAGAGTAGCCACGAGACCCCAGACCATCGGCTTCGGCCGTTTCTGCAACCTCGAATCTGGCACCTTTGAGGAGTTTCAGTGTTGCAGAAAAGCTACCACGGTATGCTGAAACAAGCACCCCATCCCAGAAGGAAGCATGTGCGGAATAGCCATGAGTCTCCCGCAAGATGGCGCCCAGCTCCGACGTGGTGTTGTGGAAAGCATTCCACCAATCTATCAACACCTTTGGAATCGGAGTAAAGTGCCGTGACTGAGGACGGGCTGGTACCAGTGCGAACAGTGATTGTCGCTCTTTCTGTACCACTTCCCCTGGGTAATGGATGCCAAGAAGGAGGCCTGCCAGCTGGTTCGCCAGAAACAACGGCGATGGTCCACGAGCAGTATGTGCTCCTTTTTGCGATGCGGTCTGCCATAGAGTGATCAGTTCTTGCGAAACATCTGAGAGGACTTTGCTCCTTTTCTCGATACCGTCAGTGCTTGCCGATGAGCGCAGTTTCTCTAGTAGCCGTTCTGTCTCTAGGATGACCTCGTCCGATTCTCGTAGAGTACTTTGAGGACTGATATTTTTGGCGATGTCGAGGAGGTTATATTGTGACTGCCTGGCTGTTGGATGCACAACGACTGGACTGGAGGCTTCCTGGACACTATCGCTATGCCGTGATCCAGCAGACCGTTGTGCCCTGTTTTGACTCTGGAAGAAGGGTCCTCGGGCAGGTGTCTCATCTTCCTCGTCCTCACCATCTTCGTCTTCGCCCATTTCATCGTCCTCGTTGTCGTCCTCCTCTTGTTCATCATACATCTCGTCGTCCTCCTCGCCCTCAGCATCATCATCATCATCATCATCATCATCATCATCATCATCATCATCATCATCATCCTCATCCTCCTCGCTCTCTTCTTCACCTGCACCCCCGGGACTGCTACTGGGGACACGGAATCCAGCGCCCGACCTTGCTCTTACAACCGCAGGGCGGCTCGACGTAGGCGCACCGAAAGCACCAATCCCGGTTCCCGAGAACTCATGCTTGGGCGGGGAGCTCCCCGGCGCAAACCCTGCTCCAAAGTTGACCGGCCGACTGAGGCCGAACTGCGCGCCAGTGTTGAACAAGGACTGGGGAGGAGGTCCGGCTGGCGTTGACGAAGGCATAAACGATCGATCTGGCGGCGGTCCCGCGGGGGTTGTAGAGGGGACATTTTGGCTTTTTCGGCGAGAATCGGGGGTTGAGGGGGGTTCGAGCTCTGAAGAGAATGTGTCACGAAACATCTTGAAGACGCGCTCGACAAAGCGCCCCGGTTTGGAAGGTTGAAGGAGCGGGGATCAGCCGAAGCAATTGCGACTCTTGCGGTTGTTCCAATTCTAATATGAATCAGAGGTGCCAGTGAGTTGGGCGGGAGTGTGAGGGTAGCGTTGTTGACGTGGTGAGGGCACAAAGGCGGGCGAGTGTTGTCGTCGCAAATAAACTCACAACAGCTTCAGAGCCCAGGAACGCGTTGGAGATCTCTTGGCATCCGCCTTCGGAGAAACCTTTCTCCATTCTGCCTTTCCTCTGAAGCAACTTCCATGTTTCGCAGCCCTTGTCAAACAGCTCTCACATCCATCGTGAAACATTTCTTCTGTCTGTTGGTTCTCTCTCGTGGAGCCTAAGTTGTTACACAGGAGTATCTCGATGCTGTTTGCACTCCACCTGAGGAGGATCCTCACACCCATTCATTAACCTTGTCTCATAGGCCTCATTATCAGATGCAAATTAATAGATGTTGTCTCAAAACACGAAAATTCTATCGCAGCTGATTGAAATACGCATTCTTCAGCTCCATCATCACTGCCCTCCATCACTGCCCTACCAAGCACCCGGAACTGAGCTTTTCCATCACCAAAAAACAAATCATTTCCAGCCTCAGATCTCGATATTTCTCTTCCTATTTCAGATCCAGCAGCTTACAAGGGGGTATCATGTACGGGCTGTTCCGTGGTTTGGTGATGTGGTCCGTGCATGGAACCGGCTAGAATAAGATACACACATTTATAAGCTG
>ML977601.1:249066-334616 GCA_010015725.1 Amniculicola lignicola CBS 123094 | reverse complement strand
GGTATTTAAATACAAGCTAGATAATAAAGGATATCTATAGAAATATAAGGCTTGGATCTGTATAAGAGGCGACCTATAATTAATAGCTGAAGATACCTATATAGCTACGCTAGCTGTAAGGATATTTAGGGGCCTTATAGTAATTGTAGCTTACTTTAATATAGAGATCCATTAATATAACGCTATAAATGCCTTTACTAACATAAAGCTCACAACCCCTGTATACTGCTTGCTACCTAAAGGTTTTTCAGATATAGATTACCTCTAGAAGCTCTAGTAAGCCCTATATAGATTGAAGTCCTTACCAGCTCTATAGTATTAGGAACTAACTAAGACACTCTTAGCCTTAGGCCTTACACTAATAAAAGATACTCCCTACCTATAGATATCTAATTAGCTAATTATCTTCTTCTATGTTAATAATATTATTATTCTAGCGAAACTAGCCTATATTACAGTAATGGACAATTTTAAACAGAAACTGCTTAAGAAATATAAGATTAGAGCTCTAGGAGACCTATTAACCTTCTATAGGATACAAATCTATAGAGATTAATAAATAGGGTAAATTTGGCTCTTATAAGCTTTATATATTAATAAACTTAGCCTTAGATTTTAATCCTCTAAGTTAATTACTGGAAAAAGGTTTCTACCAATACTAATACCTATTAAGGAGCTGCTTCTATCTGACTAGCCTATAGATCAAGTAAATATACATTAATATTCTCAGCTAGTTAGCTTAATTGGATATATTATAGTGGTATTATAACCTGATATTACAAAATCTTACTCTAAATTAGCTGAGTTTCTTATAAATCCATTATCTTATTATATTACTACAGCCTATTAGGTAATTAACTACCTTATAGGAATAAGGGATCTATTAATCTGCTATAATTCATTAATTACAACTAACTTAGCCTATATTAATAAGGAACCTACCTTCCTTAGAGTAGCTGATACCTCCTATACAGATTACAAAATAATATATAAAAGCTCTTAGGGGTATATCTTCTTCCTATTTAGAGGACTAATTAATTGGAAGGCAACCCTACAACGCTATATCACTAAATTAATAACTAAGGTAGAGCTGATTATAGCTTTATTAGCTAGTACTAAGTTGATTTAGTAGTGGTAAGTATTTAAAGACCTTAAGTTTAACCCTAATAATAAGCAAATCCTATATTATAATAATAAACAAATAATCTAACTAGTTACTAAGGCAACGCCTAGACTAAAAACTACCCTATGTTACATGGATATCTATTACTACTAGCTCTAAGAAGGAGTATAGAATAATACTATTAATCTAGCCTATATCTAATTAAATAATCAGCTAGCTAATAGCCTTACAAAGCTCCTTCCTTAGTAATACTATAAGAATTAGCTATCCTTGCTATATATAGAAAAATTTCTAATTAAAATAAATTAACCAAATAAACCTCCTTGGGATGAAAAATAGGCAGCCTTATTTAGTAACCTCCTTGGGATAAAAAATAGGCAGCCTCATTTAGTGACCTCCTTGGGATGAAAAACAGGCAACCTTATTTATTAAGATAATAAACCGCTGACCTTATTAAGATGAAAAATCAGCCTTATTAAGATAATAAACCGCTGACCTTATTGAGATAAAAAATCAGCCTTATTAAGATAATAAACTGCTGACCCTATTGAGATAAGAAAGATATTTCCTATATTTCCTATATATATTAGATACTCTTTCTCTTATTTTACTAGCAAAGCTAGGTTTTGGAGAGTTTTATTGAGGCTGATATTATTAATATTATTGCTTACATCTATCAAAACCTTGTACAGATGAACTAGCTGAGTTGTCAGCTTCAAACAAGTTCGAATCTGAAGGGGGTGTGTAAGCTGGATATGAGCCTTGGCATATATCTTGGCATCACGTGTACTTAGCCTATATCAGTATCTCAAGCTCGATCGATCAGAACAATAGACCAATTCCTTCAACCTCAACCTGCACCACCACCAAGCTTACACTACCATATGCACAGTAGGTCTAGCAGATGGACGGTAATATATCGGTCTGCACGCTAAAATCTGCTCAATACATGTGGTATTTGTCGAACATATTATCTATGCAGGGGGGGGCGCTCACAAGTCGATGGGAATCTGGTACATGAGACTCCCAAAGGTGCCGGAAAACTGTGCACACGGCATACTGCTAGAGTATCAAGACTGATTGAGTTCGTGTTGAATTGATTAATTTATCATGGTTCAGAGTGTTGAGAACCTAGTGAACTCGATCAATGCTGGACCGAATACGTCTGGCCGACTTTGTCTAGATACGTACGAGGCGAGGCTGTTTCGATGCGAGACCCATACATCTGCAACCCCTTATCCAAGTACACTCCAGCAGCAATATGGTTGACATGCAGCCACCCCCTATCTCAAAATGCATCTTCCTTCGCTTTGATCTCAACCACGAGCAGGAGGAAGCAGTAATCAACAATGACTTTCCTGCATTATATGGCTCTAGGCCCATTTATGACTACTACACTTATTCAATTGCCTCAAAGGAATCATGCAGGATTCACGCTACTGTCGACCTATATCTCCGAACATGCCCGGATTTCAACGTTCTTGCGATAGAATTTGAGGTGGATGGGGCCAAAAAGGGAGGGAATTATAGGTGGGCAAGCCCAGAAAACATCACCTGCAGCAAATTGTGAGAGAACTCGAAGTTTATTTGGAGTCTGAGTTGTTTGGATTGAACACAAACACCAGATTTCTCAGCACGGCGTGCTTCTCCTCACTTCGCCAAGGGGGGTGTTGTATTCGCTATGATACAGTTGTGATCATATAATCATCGAGGCCATTCCGAAATTGACGGCCATTTTCATCATGTTCCGCTTCGAGAAACCCTATCCGCTCAAATTTCTTACCATCGACACAGTGTAGTAAGGGGCAACATGTCCTGTAAACCCCCTGGTCTCGAAGAAATATACGCTCTGTTCAGGACATACTGGTTAACAATAAGCAATATACGCTCATGTCAGAATTCGACCTCATCAACCCATGTTTAATGAGGTCATAGTCCACATTAGGTGCACATCCATCAACAGAGAAATTGGAATGAACCTCAAAAGAATGCGCGCCCGTATGCTTGACTGTGAAGTGGCGTGTAGTAGATCCTTCACAACTCTCTCTGCGCTTTAGGCACGCTGGTCGACCGCTACCTTTGACAATCAACCGTCCCGTTGCGACTGTACCCGTTAGGCCCAGGGAAGATGCTGAACACTCAGCAGAGATGATTTCAACCAAACAAGTGACATCATCTTTCGAAAACAATATCGGGCCCTCAACCGATGCCGAAGACCAAGAAGGGGCGCGCCACTTTCTCGGCCTGTTTGTCGAGTACGGTGGTGCCTCAATGGCACAATCGGGATAAGGAAACCACATCAGATCAGCTACAAGATTCTCTTTCCATAGACCAGCCAGGTATTCACTCTTCAGGCGTGTTTGATATTTCTATGCGAGTCCAGAGAATGCTGGCAAACTATCTCCTTCGGAACTGAGCTAGAGCCACCCGAACTCTTCAACCATGTTCTGCCGTTGCAAACGAAGCTTCTTCATTGACTTGCTTAGTGACAGGGACAGACTGTGACCATATTTCATTGTGTGGCGGCCTCCCGAACATTCACAGGCTGATGCTTCTCCACATCTACAGCTTAGCTCTTGGCCAAAATATAACACGCGCGGTGCCAGCAGCTTCTCTTGGTAAACCCAAGTTCGTGTCAGAAGCGGATACTTTTGCACCGTGAGATTAAATTTGCTATGATCGGCCGGATGGTAATCGAAAAGATCCTAGAGTAGATGGTATACGATGACCAATCTTTCGTTCAACCGCCATAGCTTTTCAAGCTGGGGTAATCCCTTTTGTCTTTGAAAAACAACGATTCTGTACCATTTTTGGGAATAGCCGCTGCGATTGTGAGAAAAGCGCCCTGGAAGGTTTGCGCCATTCTCGGTCCTTCTCCTATCCAGTTGTTATCGTCCTGTTGGATTATACAAAGTTTGTCAACCCATAGATATTGTAGCCCAAGCCCACGACAGATCTCTTATGCGTTTTGAAATAGAGGCGGAAGAGAGGCCCATGGTATATTGTTCTGATAGCGTTTGTACGTTGCTCTAGTACATGAGATGGTCGACGATCACCCCTAGCAGTTACTGAGGCAGATATAGGCTCCGGACATGCCATCAGTTTCAAGCAACTTGATAGAGTCATTTGATTTTCCAAGATCGAGGACCCGAGCAGGTAGTGCTACGCTGGTTTGACTGGAGCATTGTTCGTGGTTGGTTTTGTAGTTGCTGTTCCACTGCTGGATGCAGTGAAAACTAGCTTCTGAAGCCGTGTCACCCAATGTTTGTGTTTTGCAAGGAATGATTTCCTACGTTGAAAATGGTTTGCCTATGCGCATAAAATTCGTAAGCTAGACAGCTTCCCAGAGTGTAAGTGTTTATAAAGAAACTCACTAGGAACAGTGTACAGCCCAAAGCTGACTTTGCGACCTTTGCCGAATTCAGCTAACCCTATCAGGATGCCTTTTTTCTTCCTTGTTGACGAACACTGGCTATCAGCTCCAAGAACGATCTTCTGAGAATCAAGAGTTGGAACAGATGTTGCTTAGCTAGGACTGCTCTCCAGTCGAATATTCTTGGATTCATGTCCAAGCATCCGGGACAAATTGGTTTGAATATCACTATGAAAGCCTGATATTGCGGAAGACTTAGCTTGTATTCGCCCATGCTTTGAGTCTAATATATCCGACCAACGGCGAATCAGTTGATCTGGTTTCCAGCCTCAGTGTGTTGAAAAGCTTGGGGACGCGGCTCGCTGGAGTAAACACTTTCTTATCGATTGGCGGAGGGTACGAGGAGTGAATAGGAACTCGACGAAGGTATGATATGTTCCTTTCGGCGACCATGAAGTTGCACTCGAAGGCGCACTCGAAGTCGCACAAATGGGCACAGCAACAGCGCCAAGCAGCGCCAAGCAGGGAGCCTATTCGCATGTCACAAAGTTAACTAGCTTTCAACTCTCAACCTTGCACCAAGAACCTTCGCGTATGCTCATACCTCGCGCCAACCATGTCAAGCATATCACCTGTGTTCCCCGGTCGCGCCATGCTGCCCTTACCCAAGCGGGCTCAAAAATACAACGATTCTACCTTCATTAAGCACGGAACGCCCCATGAAATCCAGAGAGAAGTGGATACCATCTTCTTCATTCAGCGCAATACATCGATCCCTGTACCTACGGTGATCGAATCGCACGTCCAGGAGAGTGGCAGTTGGTTTTCTATGGTCCTCATTCCAGGGTTGTCTCTAACCGATGCTTGGATGCACATGAGCGAAGAAGCGCAAGCAACGACGCAACGGGATCTCTCCAACTACCTTAGAGAGCTACGGGCTATCCATCCTCCAGAGCCTAGCTGCATTGGATCTTGTATGAGTGGACCAGCGTACGATCATCGTCTGAACAATGGTCTTCCCTGTGGTCCTTTCGCCTCGGTGTCTGAATTGCACAATGTCCTTGTCGCACCCGTCGCGCGGTGCCCTCGTCCTGAACTTGCTATATCTTATCGCCAACGACTAGCAGACGATCACAAGGTTATATTTACCCACGCGGACTTGTGTGGGGATCATATTCTCGTTGAGCCGTCTACAGGAAAGATCACCGGAATTATTGATTGGGAGATGGCTGGCTGGTGGCCAGCATATTGGGAGTACACTAAATCATTGTTTGGCAATAGATACATGCAGTGGTGGAAATTACTCGTAGGGAAAGTCTTAGATCCTTATCCGTCCGAACTACAAATTGAGCGCATTCTCCAGGAATTCTGAATCTAAAAGCAATGAAAGCCTTTCACCCAAGCATCATCCAAATTCCGCGGAAGGACTTCACATGGCCAGCCCCCACCACAGGGCAGTTTATACATGATCTGCCTTCCTTGTGCTTGGCACGTCCTCATACCCCTCGGGAGGTCTTGTACATAGCTATTATGTAAATCAGGATGAAAATAACAACTCAACTCAGCTCAACTCAATCATCCAAATTCCCAGTTGTTAGAACTACTTGTCCTCTCGAAGCCAATTCTTAATGACGTTGTTCTGGTATTGCTCCTCTATAAATCCCTCCTGCCGGAGCCAATCCAAGACACTCAAACTCCAGTCTTGACAGTTCCAATTCGAAGATTCGACATTGTTGATAGATGCAGCTGCCAAAAGTTGCTTAAAGTGGTCATACTTCCTCACAGGAATAGCCCCAATTTCGAGCTCTCCATTCTTGCTCCCGGAGGAATTGATGTTCACACTCTCTTCCCCTGAATAATAAAAGGCTCCTGGCATTCCGCGCAGCTGAAATGCAAGACCTTCACCTGTGGTGCTCCCAGTCTTGAGGAAAAAGATCCAATGGAACGGTTTCTTCTTCGTGGAGTCATCCCAGCGCTCACCGCGATCATACGTCACGACGGAAAGGGGATAACTAGACATTCTTTTGGGTGCGTTATTATGGATCTTTGTCAACGTGCATGGCGTGATTACGTTACAATGTTTCCCTAATTGAATAACCGTGTTGCTTATGGCTAGGATACTAGGCTCGCTGACAGAAGCGGATGGATCAGTGTTTGGAGGCAGAAGGAAACAAGCTGGAGATCGAATGGGCTTTTGTAAATTCCTGGAGAGTGACTGGGAAATTTTGAAGTCTTCTCACCGGCAATATATCGTTGTCAACAGCTATACCCCAAGATCAGCTGGCCCAACGCACGACCTGTATGCGGTGCCTCACATTCGCGCACTAATATGTTTCTTGAAGCATAGAGCTTGTATCTGCCAGGCATCTATTTTACTTGTTGTTGAAGTGTAAGATAATTGGTAAAGATGCAAGAGCATTAGGGCCCCGAACCCCTCCATGCACGTGCCATACCGGTAATACGCCGCCGGCGTTTTCGCAGCTATCAGGCACTCAGGCCAGCTCAAAGATCTCGCGGCAACCCAGCCAATCCCTTGGCCAATATGCAGCTTAGGGTTACCATTCTCTACATAATGCGGCTTGAGGCGTTTCCAGGGGCTGCTGCCTGCTGTAAACAAATGAGGCGAATGGTAGTCGTATCTTACTATAATCGAAACCCAGCATCTACGGCCCTTACCACTCCAGCAGCAATATGGTTGACATGCAACCGTCCAGTATCCCAAAACGTGTCGTCCTTCGCTTTGATGTCAAATACGAGCAGGAGGAAGCAGCAATAAACAAAGACTTTTTCGCATTCTATGGCTCTGAACTTGCTCAGGACTACTACTCTCATTTAATTCCTCATAATGAATCCTACAAGATGCACATCATTCTTAACCTATATTCTCAAACAAGCTCAAGTATTGACGTCCACGCCATAGAGTATGAGGTGGATAGGGTCAGAAAGGCCAGAGAATTGTGGGTGACTCCAAATCTTGCGCAAGAATCAAATCTAAAAACAATCAGCACGTTCGAAAGGCTGCACGGGGCCGCACGCTACCTTGCTCATTTACGCTGCAGGAGACTTGGCTGGGGGTACCGACCGACGTTATCCTGAGGAATTTGATGGCGAACGTCCAGAGCACGTGGGACACTCTCCAGCTAGATCGGCATCTTGAGCGTCAAGCGATATTGGAAGATTCCGTAGTTGCCCACTTGGAGGGACACTGAGCTGTTGACCAGTGCGGGCTCTTGCTAGGTGACATCGAAGATAGGCGCCACGTACGTTGTGCTAAAGCGCGGCGCGACAGTCGCGATGTGTTGAGACTTGAATGAAGCACATTTTAGGATAAACGTTGCCTAAGATTAGGTGGTTGGATTCTTCGTATGCTTGGAGTCAAATAGATGAAATGCACAATATACTCTCCATTGAAGTGTAAACAGCGTGTTGCAGGTGTTCCCTTATATTCCAATGTGAGCACGCAGTACAAATCTTACCTTAGGACTTTGGCAGCATTTGTAACGCACTTGGAACTCTACAGCGTTTATTTCAATTCAATTCTCAATTCATCGGGGGATGGTTGGGCCTTGTCAATCGAACGAGAATTCCTCCTGGACAAATATGAAAGGAGACCTGCAGCGCAGACTACACGGTCTGTGCTGGGATTCAACCCTGGCATATAGCTCATCTATCCTGCTAGTTTGACTTACCGCCCAAGTCCTGATTTAAGTTCTTTTCGATGTTTCGACCTACCTAATCAACATGTTCACATGGACATACGTTCCAAGTGGGAATCATTGTCAAAGGCATCTCTGTTGTAGAATCGTATTGCTAGAACTCGTGTTCTAAAACGCAGTCTTCGCAACAAACTCCTTCCAGGTTACCGGCTTATCTTCCAAGGCATCCAGGCTCTCTTTCAGACTCTCTCCATTGAAATATCCCGGGCTCTCAATCAGCAGATGATTTTCCAACATCTCCTCAGCCATGAACTCGGGCAGGTATCCCTTATACTGCTCCGAGGTAATCTGGTGGAAGGAGATCTTCTTTCCCGTCACCTCCTCAAATTCGGAAATGATTCGAGTCACGGGATAGTAGTCGGCCGCGGCGAGGATCTGCTTGCCGTTGAACTTTGCGGGGTTCTTAAGGGCTGGCTTGACGAATTTACCTACACGGGGTCAGTCACACTTTAGGGGCAGGAAGAGTTCATTGTCTCACCCATATCCTCCGCCGTATCAAAAAGAGGGAACTCTGCCTTCTCGCTCACAGGGTAGGCGAGGCTGTAGTTTCCATCCTCTCCCTTCTGCAGCATGGTTTTGTAGTTGGACATGTAATATCCAGGGAGGACAAATGTGCAGGTGATTCCAGTCTTGCGGATATACTCCTCAATCTCAGCCTTCCCATCGAAATGGAGCACGTGGGGCAGTTTGCCGTTGGAGATCTTAGTGACGTTCAACAGGGAGGAAAAGATGAGCTGTGAGACTCCAACTTCTTTGGCGGCGTCGGCAACGGCTTTTCCTTGAGCGAGTTCGACCTTTGGGTCTGCAGTCTCCCAGTAGTTGGTTACGAGGAAGACGGCGTCAGAGCCCTTGATTGCTTTGATGATAGACTCTTTGGAGTTCATATCCGCCTTTGTCTGGTGTTAGTAGCCTCCTTGAGGCTGCCGGATTGCCACTCACAGTAACCAGCTCAACGCCTTGGCCAGCGAGCGCTTGAGCATTGGGCTTGGAAGGGTCTCGAGTAACACCTCGAATAGTGAATTCCTTGGACAGAGCTGGGTCTGCAAGGATGGCCTTGATAACAGAGCCTCCCTGAACACCCGTGGCTCCAAATACAGTGATGGTTTTAGACATGTTGGTGAAATGTAGATTATGAAAACTGGGATGGGATGGTAGAGGAGAATGGTAGGTGGCAGTGTGCTTTTGGTGGAGATGGTTCCGATGATGCTCGAGGTGGGAAGTGCAAAATTGGATGATGGAGAAACAGCAGCAGGTGTGGAGGAGTATTTATGCAACAGTAGGCCACTGATATGCTAACTATATCTCGGCACCGGCCTTCAGGTGGCTCCGTACATCTTGTCATCTTTAGTCCCTGATGGTGCGGGGCTACATACCTTCGCTAACTTTGTGATTATCGCTAGTCCCAGGAATCGATCGTTCCAGATAGGCGATACACACCCGCATCTCTCGTCCCAGGCATCATGCCACCTAATCCCTCTTGGTGTACCTAGAAAATGCTGTCTACTATTCGAGCATTCGGTGGAGGAGCGACATAGGTGACAACTTCTATGAATATTCTACAGCACGGGTATCTAACGACTCGGTCTATGGAAACAGTGAGCTGAACGCACCTGCTACCATTGTAAAGTTTCTCGTCAACGGCTCTACCCACTGGTTTCTCTTGGCATTTGGGTTTAGCAAAGGCGCTGCCGACTAGGTAGCTGTGGGTGTCGCTTGCAGCCTTGCAACAACCTCGCATGTTGCCCCTCGCTGCTCGGCTCTCCGCGTTACTAATGGGCCCAAACGCAAAAACTGGGTGGATTGACTACCGGCTTGAACGACGCTCTTTCAGCCGGTCAAAGTCTTCCAGACAAGTTCGCTTCGTCGCAATGTCAAGCGTCCGTTGGCTGACAAAGGTCTTTCGGGGCTGACAAAGGTCTCACTCAAAGATCAACGCAGGGTTACGACTGCGCAGATTTGAGCACGGCTGCGTTGGAGGGAGCATGGCCGCCACTGCCCAAAGGCAATTAATCCTACCAATCCACATACCAACACCCTCTGTGCACACGCTAGGTTTGGGACGTCTTAGCTAGGTCGGCTGTATACATCCTGAGATAGGAGTGTGCAAGGGGCAACGCAATCCTGTGATCGTGAGGGTGGGAAACTTGTTCGAGCAGGTTCAACTTCAATCCAAGGACATATCCGCGAAAAATCGGACGTCCGACCGGCTCCGCCCTCGCATCCTCGGCCCCAAGCATCTCGCGGTTCGGCATTAACTTTAATAATGAGCCAAGCCCTCTGGCCAACAACACTTCCCAATCGGGGAACCGATGAATACAATATAATTGCCACCCTTTAAGCAAGACAGATGCTGCAAGAAACCGGACGAATCGACAATTCTACCCATCGCACATAATGGCCATCACCGTCGGCATCGCGGGCATCACAGGAAAATTCGCCCGCCGGGTCGTCCACCACCTTCTCCAGAAACCGGACGTCAACATCCGAGGCTATGCTCGAGATCCCTCAAAACTATCAGCTGCATTGCGCAATTCATCTCGAATACAAGTTACGCCTGGGGAGGCCGACGATGCTCCGGCGCTGCGATCTTTCGTACAAGGCTCCGACGTTGTTCTCTGCGCCTACCTTGGGAATGACAAGCTCATGATCGATGGTCAGAAGGCACTCATCGACGCTTGTGAGACGGAAAATGTCCCTCGATACATTGCCAGCGACTATTCATTGGACTACCGCAAGCTTGAGCTGGGACAGTTGCCGTCAAAGGACCCCATGAAGAAAATCGAGACCTATCTCCAGGAGAAGAAGAATGTGCAGGGCGTCCACGTGCTTATTGGCATTTTCATGGATACATTCTGGTCTCAGTTCTTCCAGGTTTGGAACGATAAGGAAGTGAAGCTGTCGTACTGGGGAACTGGGGACGAGAAATGGGAGTCAACCAGCTATGATAACGCTGCTCAGTTTGTTGCCCAGATTGCATTGGATAAATCAGCTGTGGGGTTCCACAACTGTAAGTCTGCCGTTGAGCTAATTGTATTTGTGCGCCAGCTCACATTTTTCTCTCCAGTTATCGGTGATAAGAAGACGACCAAGGAGATTGCGGCGATCTTTGAAAGCGTCTACGGAAAAAAGCCCCAGCTTCAGAGCCTGGGAACGTTGGATGAATTGAAGAGCAAGATGTACCAAATGGCGAAGGAGGATCCGTCAGCGTTCATGAATTACATCCCTCTGTAAGTCGCCATTCTCATTATCCAAATCCTGCTGATCATATCACCACCAGTTTCTACCAGTACTACTGCACGAATGGACAGACCTACCTCGAAGATAGCAATGGTAACACCAGGTATCCGGACATCAAGGCTGTCACATTCGAGGACTATCTTCGTACCCACAAGATGGAGGAACTGTCTACCGCTGCATGGGCAGTTGGATCTGATGTATAAAGATGAATTCAACTTCAACGAAGAAGGGACAGTCATTACCCTTGAGCCTATGAATATCCGAACCGCAATCTACTTCAGTTTTCTACATATTATCTTGATCTTGTTACCATCTCTCGACATACGGCCTAACCTGTAACTCATGAGTAAACGCAGACCGAGGCTGGGTGTGCAGATACCAATATGTATTTGCGATCTACAAATACCACTAGACCTCGTGCCATTCCTTGTTCTCTTAGCAACGCCGTTATTAACTTACCGAATTTGGATCGATCCTTGCCTCAGGCCCTTCATTTTTCAAATACTCCCTACAACCTGGCAAATCAACCAGCCCATCAAGTATAATATGACCGACATGAACACCTTCAGGCCGGAATTCGCGAGTGAGAGATTGGGCGAGAGCACGAGTAGCGAATTTGCCCACTACAAAGGAGCACGTCTGGAAGGAGCCTTTGAGAGAAGCAGCTGCACCCTTGAACAGAATATTGGGTGAGTACTCTGGTTTCCAGGAGGCCGCTTTGAGAAGACTTGGGAGGACGGCTTGCGAGAAGTGAAAGTCTCCCTTACTACATGGTGTGGTTGTTCGCTATGGTGGATGGGTACTAAAATGCGCAATTCCACCGATTTACAAGGCAGGAAAATCTCCTGCCAAGCCGACCCTTGAGATATAGAGATGGAGCAATGGCTTATCGACTCTGCTTGTGACACTGTCGGGAACCTGAATTTTGGTCTCGAACTTGCTAACATTTTCTATGTCACACAAATGCAAAGGAGACTCGGCGAAACAAATGTTGAGAACAGAATAGGTGGGTGCCACATTTCGTATCTTGCGTTCTGGATTTGGTCGTCTGTGCCTTCTCGAGAAAGAGCGTAGGTCAACTGGAACAACTGGTTCACCAACTAACAGCTGTGATCATTACACTTCACGCGTAAGTGGTAAAGATAAAAACACACTCGCGACTTCCTTGACAGGTTCCAATCTCAGGTCTATGAAATGCCTGCAACCAGCATACAACTCTCAAATATCGATGTCTTGTAACCCACCCCCTGGTATGCGGCGACAGTAATGCACAGAATGAGTCTAGTGGCAGAAACGAGTACCGCGAGAACAACTCCTGTCTTCGTCGTTAGGTGGAGCGGGTACATACATTGATGAACATATATCACATGGCCTACCCCTAAACTCATACAGGACCAGCAAATAGTAGTGTTCACAACTACCCGCAATTACCGCGGCGCCACGCAGAACATACGTGGTATTATACGGGAGATTGGGTCAGTATCGCCAATGAAGAATTGTGAATCGAGAGGCTACTGGGAAGATTAGCAACCAACAAGTATTCAGCATGAATCTGCACCGAAATCTCTCCAGCAATGCGGAATGTACTGGATGTTGCCAGTCTGGTGTAGGAACAGCTCCCTCACGCGTGTGATTCATTCTTCTACGCTAATTCAATATGGTCTTTCTCACGTCATCACATGTGTATCTATTTGGCCTTCTCCTTCTCCTCCAGCTTCCTCCGTGCAGCCAGTATCATCTCCTCGCGCCTACGTTGCAGGTTCGCCTGCCGCTCATTCCGATCCTGCGACCACGTCTTGGCCTTCCCTGCTGCGTCTGATGGTTCGGGTGAGGGGGCGTTGAGTTTGTTCGCTAGGTTGTAGCGTGTTATCAGATCGGGTTGTGACGCTTTTGCGGGCGCCGTTGGTCGTGCTACTGGTTGGGCGGCGGCGCGCGGTAGGGGCGGATTGAATGATGCCGGAGCCTGTTCGAACCGTTAGCATTTCCGTACTGGTGGAGATATCCAGTGTTCAAGACCTACCGGCTCAAGCGGCCTTCCACTGAGAACCTTCTCCGTCGTGGCGCTCACGTTGCCGCCGTTCCTCTGCAGGTCCCATGCAATGTCCCTCCTATTAAGTTGCGGGAACATCTGGGCCACCTGCTCGATTTGGGCGGGGTTGAGCCGTGATGTGCGCTGGCCGGCAGCTGGTCGCGTGCCAGTAGCGACGGGCCTGGAGAAGTACCATCGGATGGCGAGAACAGAGACGATGATGAAGACGACGAGTTGTGGGATGTTGAGGGTTTGTTCGGCCATAATGGATGTGCCCCACGGGCGTGGCCGGTGGTTCGGAAGTGTGCCTGTGCTGGGTGGTGGCGTGCGCGAGGAGCTTGCCAGGGCGCGGGTGGTTAGTGCTGAGGGCTGTGAAGGGAGCCGAATGCTCGGAAAAGGTGGTGAGAGAGCGTCAATATAGGCGGGGGAGTATGGGGGAAACACGGCGTAGAAGGGAAAGTGTCGGGACATTTCACGATAGTGCCAGAAGCTCTCCACGGGTTTAGTGATGATGCCAAGCCAACTTGTTGAGCGCTAGTGTACTGGCGTACTAGCTTAGCCTAGCACGACCCCTTTCACGTTTCCCCAGACGTTGGCCGGCTTGCACACGCTGACCCACATTCACACCTCCACTGCCCCTCTCGACTCACGCTCCTCGCCGACGACTCCGTCGCTCTGGCTTCCACTCCTTATGACAATGCTATGATTTGTTCTTTTCGTGATACCCAGTCTTTGCACTATTTGTCTGCATAATTTCTAATCCACTGCATCTACTGCACGCGCCCACCACATATCAACACAGCCTTTTTGTGCATACACTGTAAATTCGCCGCCATGAGTCCACCGTCCGATCCTGAGAAGGAGATTACGCGGAAACCTCTTCCTGCCTACACGACCGCGCCAAATGCGCACAATTGGGAGCCCTTGGAGGAGGAGGACAGTACCAAAACGCCACGCCGCGGTTTTGTGGGAGCGGCTACCACATGGGCACTATCAGACCGCTTCAATCGCATACTTCCGCCGCACAAGCGATATCTCGGGCGCAGCCGTCGGACGCTACTAATTGCTATCGGCGTCATCTTTGTGCTTCTCCTCGCGCTCATCATTGGTCTTGCCGTCGGCTTGAAGAAAAAGTCTGGAAGGTACCAATAAATTCGGCAATTCTATTGCAATCTAATGACTAACCTTTCTAGTTCCAAAAGTCTTCCCCTTCCGACTGGAGCAGACACGTACGAAGGCGACCTAACGTACTACGATCCCGGCTTGGGAGCTTGTGGCGTCGATTCTGGCGACAGCGACTACATAGTCGCCATCTCCCACTATACCTTCGATGCTGCGCAAACAGGATCTAATCCAAATGAGAATCCCCTCTGTAATAGAAAGATTCGGGCCACCAGAGTCAACGAGTTAACGGGCAAGAAGGTCAGCGTAGACCTGACCGTCATAGATCGATGTGCGTATACTCCACTCCAGCTTTCCTCACCCGTCTGGCCGAGAACATCCACTCAGGGAATGTTGATGAAGTGCTAACACTGTGGTAGGCACTGGCTGCGAACCGACCGACATCGATGTCGCTCCAGAAATATTCAAGAAGCTTGCCGATCCCACCTTGGGCCGGGTTCTGGTGACTTGGGCGTGGCTTTGAGCAATACGTAGCTTCCTTGACTGTTTATTCCCCAATCTTCATTCTATCAGCGCTTTACTTTTCGCTTTTTGCAATACTCATGCCCTCCGTGACGCATGTTCCATGACGCATCTTGTTGGCTGTTCCCTGGTCCCTATCTATACCGTTCTCGTGTCTGCATCTCCCTTTCTTTTCCCACATATCCTTCATCCTTCTCTGCGACCAATGCCCCCTTTACCTATTCCTACTTCATTCTAGTATTACACGTCTGCGCTCTATGCCCGTCAGCAAATACAACAATACCGACAGCGCGCGCTACGACATCTCAGATTCCGAGAACGAGCGACACTCCGAATCCTCAGGCTCTTCGTCTACGCCAGCATCGCCGCTCCATTGGCCTTTAGGAACACCTCGCTCGCCAAATTCCCCAAAGCCGTTACCCCCGTTGCCCAAACCTCCATCCGCTGCGACATTTGGACTTCCACCTCTCGGCAACCCGTTTAGAAACGCACCGCCGGAGAATTCCCCGATCCAATCATCGGTTTATCCGAGCTCGCAAGAGAGTGCAAGAATGCCTTGGGTCGAGAATTCGAGTAACCGTTTGAGGTGCTTTTTTATTACCGCGTATACCTGGGCTATACTCATGACTGTCCTTATGATATTCGTAACATACGTCTCGATAGAAACTATGCGCGCTCGGTACCACGAAAGCACACCCACATCACAGATGGTCGAAAGTGACCTCCCCGAAACGATCCTACCAACGTCCAGCCCCGAAATGGACTCCTCGACTACATTTGCCGATATTCAGATCAAGACAGCCATAAAAGTTACAAGCACCCAGACCATAACCAAGCCTACAGGATCAACGACCAGTGCTCATAGTACGGACACATCCCGAACTTCACGTCAAGATGAACAGAAGGGATCATCCAAGTCAACGAGTTCAACAACTGGTGCCAAGGAGTCCAAATCTGGACAGCAGAAACGGTTTGCAATCCCATCTTGTGAGCCGTGGCACCGGGATACGCCCATTGTTGCCAGGTCACCAATGACAGGTTTCAGGGGGTGTGACCACGAAGTTATGCCAAAGTCAGTGACCGTCATCGTCATGACCACCACGTCTACTACGTACTGGACGTCTATCATCACCCTTCCGCAGAATATTACATTATCAAGCGAAATTTCGAGCATTGCATCTTCAGCACATGCTCGCCGTCTGCGGCCCTGGAGATGGCAGTAGTTCAGACGGGTATCACCATAGGTTAAGCTTGTGATGCGTTTTTGGGGGTTACTTCTGCCATCCTTCTGCAGGGTCCTGTTTTGTGGGGGATGGGTATGTAGATAGTGTTTTGCAACGGGGTTTCAGCATGGGCGAGGTGATTTTCGGTAGACCCATGATAGGTGTTTGGACAGCATATCTGTCATCCTCATGTCAGGTGGAGCGTGTTTTTGAGATGGAATGGAAGTAATTCACCTGTTCGGCGTTGGTTCTGTCCTCACATAGTAATCTTTTAACAGCTGTCAAGATAGTCATCCTGCTATCCTCTTGCCGAGTGCTAAAATCAGATATGCTTGCCGAGTCTTGCTCTCCGGCATAGGGTTTGAACCATGGGCGGGTGAGGTTGGGCGTGGGGCTTGCTGTCACGTGCCGATGCTGCAGGCGGACCGGTGCGGCGGTGACACGCGTTCCAAGGGTTCCGAACAGTCAACATCACACCTTGCGCACACCACACCCCTGGGGCCCTCGCAGCATGCTTGCGACGACCAACCTATCCGCGTAGTCGAACGATCCCCCTATCCACTGGAGTTACCGTGACCAGAAATATAGCTTTCGCATGGGCTTCAGCCTCGTCACTCCATCGTCCTGGTGGAAGGCAAACCTGCAGCATCCGCAACCATGACTTCGGTATTTGCCTCGATAGTGCGCACTCCAAGGTCAAGGCGGACATCCAGCGGGCCATCGAGCACGAGCGCAGAAAAGTCACTACTCGAGACGCCCTTGCTCCTTCGAAACAGCGCCGACGAGCCTGACCTCCGCGAACTCAATGCCGCCCTCCAGGCGCTGACCGACATCTTCCCGGACATCCAAGCCGAGGTGTTCAGGGAGATGCTGACGTCGTTCAGCGAGGAAAGCCGGCTCGAGGTCATCACCGAGACGCTGCTCAAGCACAGCGCCAAGTGGGTGCGGGGCCGGTACAGGATGCCCGCCGAGCAGGAAGAGCAGCGGGCCGTGGCGCACAAGTACAAGTACCGCAGTGTGAAGACGCAGAAGGACACGCGGGGGTCGCCGTTGGCCCTGGAGGACACATTCCGGTCGCGAGGCTACCGCGAGGCAGCCAAGGAAGCGCTGTACCAGGAGTTCAAGGGCCTCAGCCACGCGACGGTCAAGGCTGTGCTGGCGGAGTGGAACTGGAGCTACACGCAGGCGCGCCCGAGCTTGCTGGCGCTGTCGTCTAAGAGCTGGCGGTCGAGCATCACGAACTTCTTCATGCGCAGAAAGGCGCCGAGTGCACGCGACCATCCACTGGTGGTGTGGACGACCGCGGACGTGAAGGCGGGGAGGGAGCGGCTCCCGCTGCTGGTCAAGACAAAGAGCAGCGAGCTCAACTGGGAGCTGTACGAGTCATTGATACTGCCCGAGATGGAGAAGCAGCGGGCGGAGCAGGTGCAGCAAGACTGGGAGTTGGCCCTGGAGTGGAACGAGCAGGAGGCCGAGGAGGCTGGAGAGATGTACGACTGCGAGTGCTGCTTCATCCCGAACGCGCTCGAGCAAATGTCTACCTGCGACATCGACGGCCACTACATCTGTTTCCGCTGCATCCGGCACTCCATCAATGCTGCATTGTACGATCAGGGGTGGTCGCGCAATATCAACACTGATATGTGCACCCTCCGCTGCATCGCGCCCATGTCCGATGGCATCGAAGACTGTTCAGGCTGCATCCCCATGCCGTTCGTCAAGCGCGCCCTCCTCGAGGAGAAAGACGGCGACGACATGCTCCAGAAGCTCCATGAACGCTTCTCTTCCGAAGCCCTCCTCAAATCCCAACTGCCGCTCGTCAACTGTCCCTTCTGCACCTACGCCGAGGTTGACGACCTCGCCCTCCCATCGACCAATCTCCTCACTGGACTCACGCTCCGACGAGGAAGAATTTTCCTAGCCACTGTTCCCATTCTCGAGCTGCTCTGTTATCATTTCTTCCGACTACTTCTCCAATTCTTCCTTGTCATTGCCTCTCTTTTCGTATTCGCTAATCTTCTCTTACCACGCCCATTCTCCATGATCTCCCCCCTGAACTCGGCGCTCCGGAAAATCCACCTCAAGAAACGCGGTCTGAAATTCCAATGTCTCGATCCCAAGTGTGGCAGGCCATCCTGTCTGACTTGCTCTGCACCGTGGCACGACCCGCACGTGTGCTACTCCTCGCAGGCAACCTCCCTCCGGCTCACGCTCGAACGCGCCACGACCGACGCCATCAAACGTACATGTCCCAACTGCAACATCGGCTTCGTCAAGAGCGAGGGCTGCAATAAGCTCGTGTGTCTCTGCGGGTACTCCATGTGCTACGTGTGTCGCGAGGGGCTGGGGAAAGAGGGCTACCAGCACTTCTGCCAGCATTTCCGCGATCGGCCAGGCGGAAAATGCAATCAGTGTAACAAGTGCGATCTGTACCGCGTGGAGGACGAAGCCGTGTCAGTTAAGCGGGCGAGAGAGAGGGCGGAAAGTGAGTGGTGGGAACAACAAGGCGGTGGGGGGACGGCGAAGGGGGTGAAGGAGGGGGTACAGAGGGATCTTAAGGGGTGGGAGGGGCAGGGTAGGCAGAGAGGAACGAGGGTTGGGAGGGCGTGGAGTGGGTGGGTGGACCGGGCTGTTGATTGTGTTGTTGTGTAGTCTATGGATTATGTTTTTGGCGTTTGGGACGGGATGGGGAAGGAAGGGTAGGGCTGGGGATGGTTGGATTGAGAAGATACCCTGGGTACAGCACGACGTAGAATCGTTTCGGTAATGTAATCACTCGCTAGGTGGCGAACTCTTAATGCGCGTTGGGACACTACCCGCACATGATCATTCTTCCCGTGGTCATGATACTTGAAGCACATCAATATCAGGCATATAACGTACTTTATAAGCGAGCGGCGCATACAAGTGAGCGGCGCACCCCACCAAGTTTTCGCGACGCGTCAATTATTAACTACAATGCCTCCACCAACACCTCATCAATTGCCCTGCAACGAAGCAGATGTCCTTCTAGCTATCTCAGCTATCAATCAGAAGCAGATCCAGAGTAGACGACGCGCTGCTGCTACGTTCAGTGTCCCCGAAACCATGCTCCGCCGCCGACGCGCTGGGATCGCTGCATGACGCGATTGCGAGCCCAAATCAAAAAAGCTTACCAAGCTAGAAGAGGAGGTGATTGTCAGGCATATAATTGACCTAGATTTGCGAGGCTTTGCGCCCTCTCTAGGTGCTGTACGAGATATGGCAAATAAGCTGCTTGCTGAGCGTGGCGCTGGCGAGGTTGGCAAGCAGTGGCCTAGGAACCTTGTCAACCGAACAGATAGCCTGACTACACGATTCAACCGACCATATGATTACCAGCGAGCTCTCTGTGAAGATCCTGAGGCTATCAAGGCCTGGTTCGAGCTTGTACGGCGTACCAAGGCTGAGTACGGTATCTGTGATGAGGATACCTACAACTTTGATGAAGCTGGCTTTATGATGGGCAAGATATCGTCTCAGCTTGTTGTCACTGGCTCAGAGAGACGCGGACGACCAAAGATTGTACAGCCAGGCAACCGCGAGTGGGTTACAGTGATCTCAGCGATCAACGCTGCCGGGTGGGCGATCCCACCCTTCATCATCTTCGCTGGCCAGTACCACCTCTCTGCCTGGTACGAGGGCAACGATATACCACGCGACTGGGCTCTTGCAGTTAGTGATAACGGATGGACAACTAACGAGCTTGGAGTAGAGTGGCTGAAGCACTTTATTAAGCATACAGAGGGCAGGAAGGTTGGAGCGCGTCGGCTGCTCATCCTTGATGGCCATGAGAGCCACAACTCGCTCAGCTTTCAAGAACTCTGCAAGGAGAACAATATCTTCACTCTTTGTATGCCGCCTCATTCGTCGCACCTCCTGCAGCCACTTGATGTGGGCTGCTTCTCGCCGCTGAAGCGCGCGTATGGGCGTCACATCGAGAGCCTGATCCGCGACGGCATCAATCACATCACTAAGCTCGAGTTCCTACCATCCTTCCGCGCTGCGTACGATCAATCAATTACAAAGGATAATATCTGCGCAAGCTTTCGAGGCGCTGGCCTAGTCCCACACAATCCAGAGGCAGTGATATCAAAGCTTGATGTGAGGCTTCGTACGCCAACACCACCTGCGGTGGAGGTCACCCCATGGGAAGCCAAAACACCCAGCAACGCGCGCGAATTAGAGGCTCAGTCAACAATGATCCGTGAGCGGATACAGAAGCATCAGAGCTCATCACCTGCCTCCATCATTGCAGCGCTTGATCAGCTCAAAAAGGGCGCTGAGGTGATGGTGCACTCAGCTGTGCTCATGCGCGAGCGCATCGCGAGTCTTGAGAAAGCAAATAAGGCCGCCACAGAGCGTAAAAAGCGTAAAAAGAAGCGGATCCAGAAGCGAGGCACACTATCAAAGGGGGATGGAGAGGATATTATTACTCAAAAGGAGGTTGAGCAGCAGCTAGAAGGAGAAACGCGTCAAGGCAAGGCGCGATCAGGCATGAGCCGGCAGGCTCTAGCACGCTGCACACGCTGCAGAGAGACTGGCCACAACTCACGAACGTGTGAGAAGCGTACTGTAGATACTGCTTGAACTAGGGCAGCTGGTATAATATACTATCTTGTTGCGTTGTTGAGATAAATGGCTGCAGAGGTGTAGAGAGTTAGTGGGGTGCGCCGCTCACTTGTATGCGCCGCTCGCTTATAAAGTACGTTACATGGATTTTGAAGTTCATATCACAAACAGGATATATACAGATCATCCCTCCCACACCACTCCCCTCTCATCCTTCGGCCTCACCCCCTTGAACCCCAGATACTCCCTCCTCTCATCCGTCAACCGCCCCCACTCCAACAACAACCTAAACATATAAATCTCCATATCCTCCTTCCTAAGCACCTTCTCCGCCCACTCCCTCCCCTCCTTCGCAATCTTCCTCGCATCCTTCTCATGCCCCACCATCCTCCTCTGTCCACCGCCTTCCAATCCATACCCGGCGAAATACGCCATGATACTCCACAGATCATGGAGCCGGAGATCGACAGGAATGAAATGTTTCCAGGCGGTGAGCCGACCTTCGTGCCACTCGCGAAAGAGGGCAGACTTGAGAACGACGGAATTAGATTGCAGGAAAGGGATGAAGCGGCCGGAGAAGCCCGCGCCGTCGACATCGAAAAGATACTTGTAGCGCCAATGGTGTTCAAAGTCAACTGAGTTTCCGAAACCGAATTCGCGCTCCTGATCTGTGCAGTCGTGGCCGCCACATTTGGCGATGTGGTTGACGAAACGGACGTCCATGTTTGCAGCTAGTAGGTTTTTGATTTTCCCTGGATCCTCGTACATGTACTCCCACTTCTTCGCACCAGCCCGCAAGAGGATGGTTTGTGGATTGGTCTCGTTGTTGACAAGGTGGACAAGGCGCTGCCTCATCATGCCTTTCCAGACTCCGTTGCCGGGACTGACGCCCTCTGTCGTCATTCCGCGCCAGAACAGTGTGTTCTCTTTATCGTGGAATTTTGGGTCCGGATGTTGATCGTCAACAGCGTACACTGCCTTATCCATGTAGTTCCACGGGGAGGGATATCGGATATCAACGTAGCCAGGCGCACGGCTCTGGCTGAAGATCGGTATGAGTTCGTGCGTACCCCATAATGCCAGGGGGCTGACATGCAAGCCGTGAAGGTCAGCAAGGTCCGGTTGATGGCAAGGGTCCGCCGAGATGGACCAGTTTGAGACGAAAATACCCATGGAATGGGGCGTCGTACATGATGCGCAGAGCACACCTTTGTCCCAATGATTCTCTGTACGTGCCTTGGACGTGGCAGGACAGGCGACGGAGCCAAACGTTCGGTAGGAAGCACTCGACCCGACGCCTCGAAAGTACGATGGTTGGGGGGGTATGGCAGAAAGTATTGGCCAGGTAGCGGCACGGCTTGGACTGAAGGATGGTGTGCTTTCTGATGTTTTCTGTGCTTCGTAGCGTTCGCGGTGATCCAGGGCACTCTGCAGCTGGTCGTATGAAACCGCAACGCGGCATTCATCATTAAGACTGATTGCAAGATCCATATCAGGGAGGAATTCAGCAAATTTCTCAATCATCTGAAGAGTGCCATCCATCATCCACCTGTGCGTCCCTGGGACATTACCAACAATGTCGCCCTTCCCATCTCGGATCCGAATACCACCAACGCCGTTTCCATCTGCTAGGATTCGCGCGGTCCTCTGCCGAAGCTCATTCGGGCTCAATGAGGAAAACGGAGCTAGGTCCTTATTGATGTTGTCGAATTCGTCAATGATGACCGAGTGCCGCTTCATTGCAAACTCGTACCATTTGTCAAATCCCGGAGGGGGGTTGTGCGAGTATCGTTCTTGATAGCTTTGGACAGCGTCCTTTAATGTCCTGCTTCGCTGGGCCTGCAACGCCCAGACGCTGTGCTGCTCATCGGCCAGTCGAATGAGATTTGCAATGGGATGATCAGACGAGTTCTTTGTCAGGAAGCCAGGACGATACCGATATGCCATGAAACAGACCGTTGCGAGTATGGCAGCAACCAAGATGGCGTGGTACCTTTGCAGGCGACATGACATTCTCGGTCGCACTCGGCCCTCTGGGAACTCTGTGAGAATATACAAGACAATGGAGATGTTAATCCATATCAAATATACAATGAGCTCTGTCGTGGATTTTGGGGGGAATGATGAGGAAACATTCAAAGAGAGAGCACGAAGAGCTCCCGCGTATGCAAAGGTGAAGAAGGCTATGAACATGGCAGCCATGATCCCAAGAAAACGAAACTATTCCATTAGCTGGAGTTTTCCGAGACTTAAGACGGCTTACTGTGATGAAAAAGCATATAATTGTACAGGGTATCGCAAGAGACAATCTCATAAGGCCCCCCAGATATTCAGAAGGTGTCGCCATCATCCATTCTCGGTGCTCTGGCATCACCGTATATATAATCGTCCCAGCTACCGCAAGAACTAAGGCAGACATCTGCTTATTGTTAGCGTGCGAGTTTGGGGTATCTATCAAGTGTAGAGTGCTCACCACGATGACGAAGCCAACAACCACAACACCCCGACTGCTAGTGTTGCGTTCACTCTTGCCGTCCAACCGCCGGCCCGGGTCCTCGACTAAGACATAGAATACAATGAGACACACACAGTCAAGGAAAAAGCCAAGAAGTTGCAACTTGGGTGTCAGACGTGCCTCCCCAGTCGCCATTGGGCAGATGAAAGTAGTCCGCACCCATGGGCCCCTGGTCGTGACAAGAAAGCTCGCGGTTGATAGCAGCCAGGCAGGGAGAATGTAACGCGTAGAGGCGCGGAACAGCGCATAGTGCATGCTTTGTGGCGCCTCGAATGCCGCTGCCTTGGACTGGAATATCAAATCTCGGATATCTCGACGGCCATGAAAAAGAGCAAGTGCAAGCAGAAGAAACGCTGCTGGCGAATGCCCTGTGCACTCGACACTTTTCATGGTGTAGTGGAAAACAGCAATGCGCCCGCATACGGCCAGCAGAAGTAGCAACGCCAGGCCCGCGAGCGCCCTCAGACCCAGGGGTACCCTCTGGGCGCCATCGCTGCCTGTTGCAAGAATCTCCTGGGGCAGCACCGCCTCGTCGCCATGGCTCAGTGGGATGGTGGTGTATCGGTCCTTGTGCAGCTTTCGCGTGCGAGATGAGCGCAACTGCAGCAGGCGGTCCTGGGCAATGACGGTGATGCCGCAGAGGAAGAGTAACACGCCGGCGGTGTGGAGCGGTCGCTCGAGCGCGAAGGAGGTTCCAATGGCGTTGTTGAGATAGACGCATTCGGCTACGAGGGCGCTGTGGTTCGGTCAGTCGTGAGCCATGGCGTGCATTTGGGCGACACCCGAGTGGGGACAAGCTGAAGGCTTACCAGGGGAACAGCAGCCACAGCCGATCCATGTTCCGCTCATTCTCCAATCGCGCAACTGGTTGACTTCGACCTCGCGGATATTGACTAGAGCGCGCAGGCAGCGGAGAAGGAAGAGGGAAAGGAGCCGATAGTAAGGCGTGTACAAGCTTGGCTGGTTGCGCGTGGCCTACATCACACAGTTCCGAGTTGGATCGGTTCCTGGCTAACACGAATGGGGACAAGCCGCGCGGGGAAACGTGGTGCAGGTGACGAGGTGCACCTTCGCCTCCATCTCCAGCACGAGCGTCCATACTCTTTCCCAGCTTCCATCTTTCACGCAGCTCGTAAACATTTTCCCGCCGCTCTATATACTCGTCGATGCCAGAGGGAGCAATCATTCACTCTGCCAAGTCCGCCCGAAGCTTGTTGTAACATCACTTCATTAAAATGTGAGGTATGAGAGGCATAAACGCGTGTTCACTCCTCATGCGGCCATCGCCGGAGTGCTTTCTCTCGGAGGGGCCAGGTCAACACGGGAGTGGGCTGGGTCATGTGCCCCCAGGGTGTGCCAAGTCTACTCAAGAGTCTTGTACTATCTCTATAGGTACCTTGTGAGTTTACCCTTCAAGGTAACGAGTTCTTCAATCTACAAAAAATTGTGCTCTGTCTTTCACTCTCTGAATCTTCCGTTCCTCTCTTTCATCGTCAATTCCCCTGCATCTTCTTGAAAAAGCCGACCCGCGCCGTCAAACTCCTGCACCTCTTCCCGTATATCCACATTGGGATTGTCAACAAGCAGATGAAGATGTGTATTCCACCAATGATCGAGAACACCTGCAGCGGCCCCTGGTTGGTGATCCAGGAACTAATAAAGTAGTTCATGCCGAATGAGTAGATGTTGCGGAGGTTCAAAGACGCGAACGCTTCGGGGGCTTTCGAGCGATGGCATTCGGTGATGTAGCCGTAGATGCTGCAAATCAAATCAGCGCGACTTCAATCGACGAGAAACTACACGTACCCAATGTTCAGGAAAGCCATGGCGAAATACATGAGACCGTACAAGACGACGGGCGCTGGCCATGCCACATGATTTTCCAGGCATGCGCCAAATCCGAAAAAGGCTACAATGCCCAATATGGCAGTCACGATATTCAACGCCAGTCGAAATTCTGGCTCATAGATGCCGTTGTTCCACCTCGCCAGCTTCTTGACCGTATAGTCGTTTAGTGGCCCAGCAACAAATCCCAGGAGACTTGCCACTAGCGCCGAGATACTGATGAGTCCAACACCGGAAACGGAGAAGTTGTACGGAGGCGCCGTGAAGAGCTGCGCGAGAACCGAAATCATGACTACCATCCACGAAGTCGACATGCCGTATGTGATGAACCCGTACATCACCTGTGGGAAAAGCAACATGCCGAATGGTCGGACGATAATAAGGAAGAGATTATCATCAGACTCCACTCCCCGAACTGGCCGCAGTTCTTCCCAGTACGTGTACGGCTTTTCATCTGCACCGGTATAGATTGGCCGAACCACACTCTCTGTCTGGACTGTCACCTCCTTGGTGTCTTCGCCATTTACATTCTTTGCGTCCAGAATTTCTTCAGTGTGATCTGTGGTACCAAGATCCAAATTGTACGCTGGATCTCTCTTGTATGTCGTCTCCGGGCAATAGAAGAATATGAGAGGGATGAAGACGCCGTAAAGAATCGCGCAGATGCCATATGTCCAGTTCCAGCCCAGGTTCTATCATTCAATCAGTATCACGCCACTCTCGAACCATCGGTCCAAATGGTGGAAGACTGACCTGTATAATGTATCCGGAGATACAACTCCCACCACCCACGCCCACCGTTAAACACAGCCCCCAAAATGCCAGCCTCATGCCACGCTCATGTACGAAGTAGATGTCGCCAATGATAGCCGTAGTCAATACCTCAAACGGACTCATCCCAATGGCTCCAAAGATTCGACTGGCCAACAGCGACTCATAGCTGTTCGCAAAGTACGCCCACACACTAGAGATAAACAGCATGAGATTCCCGGCAATCATGACCGGCCGCCTCCCATACTTGACCGCCAACCCATTCGACACAAAACACGATATACCTACTCGTGGTCAGCCTATCACTCTATATTCGCCGTGGCGTGGAAAACGTCGACCTACCAATAGCGAAAATTGCCCACCCCAATCCACCGTTCAAAGCATTATAACTCATGTTGAACTGTTCCGTCATCTCCACGTACCCAGGGCTAATCATCGGACCCCAGGCCCCCACGACCGCCGTGTCGAGACTGATAATCAGGAGCAGGAGTTCTTTCTTCCATTGCGGCCAATTGAGCGGGTCGCGGGGAGATTCACTCGGCTGTGGAACAAGCACAATATCCGCGTTATTCCCGGTGCCGTGTTTGAGGAGAGAAGTGTCGCGGCCGTGGTATTGGTGGCGGTGCGAGGTGGGAGAGACGAGGTCTGCGAGGAGAGCTGTGCCGGGGACATGCTCGAGGTGGCGGTCGTCGAGGACTCCCAGGCCCATTGTGGTTCTGATATGGCTTTTAGAGGGTGTAGGAAAACGGAAGGGTGTACCCAGCCTGATGTTTTGGTCCTCGATGGCCCAAGACTAGATATAATTGCTCGTCTGCTACGGCACCCTGTACACTCGGCATTTAGCCAAGCATGCAATTGCCGCCCCATCACCAAGTCGAGCAATGATTGAAGCTAAATCCTAGAGCAAAGGCTATGTTTGGATACTCGGGACTACTACTGCTGTTTGGATGTTGCGAGGAATAGATTGCCCCACCCCCGCTTCTCCGCATAGTCTGGGGTAGCTCGTTAGTAGCTGGCCCCACGTTACTGGGTGTGGTGTGAAGGGATCGGATGCACATTTGTACAGGGCGCGCGGATAAATCACCCGGATTGGGGGCCGAGTATGGAAGATGGGAGGAGAGTATGTGGGTTTTATTATGTGCAGACTCAGGGTTGGGGGAGACGGTGAGATGGGATCAGATGGGATAGGTGATGAGGAATCAAGTGTCATTCGACGAACCGGATTGTAGATCTATATTGCTCTTTCAAATCATGTCAAGACGGTAACACCTGACGCGTATCTAAATTTCACATTCTACAATATGAGAACTTGGTGGACCCTATGGTTAACGGAATCCTACTCCCTCACACCTTTTTCTCACCACCCACCCACCCCGTATGCACAGACGGAGTCTTTACTCTCTCTTCCGCAGACAAACCCCCAGATACCTGCGCTTCCCCATCAATCCTCCCACTCTCCACCCCAATCTTCGTCATCGCAAAACTATCCACCACATCCCTGTACTCTGGCACAAAATTCACACAAAACGCATACGTCCACGCCGCCACAAAAAGCACTGATGGAACCCTTATCCCCTCCGCTGTCGAATTCATTGAATCCGCCGCTGCAAACAATATAGGCGGAACAACGGCACCTCCCGATCCGCCTCCAACAATGAACCCCGATCCGCACTTTGTGCATTTGCCCAGTCCTCGCATACCGAGCGCGGTCTGACGAATTTCATGAGGGCGGATCCGGCAAAGCGACCTAGAGCAAAGGCTCCTTGGGCGCCTGCCAGGAATTGGGCGCCGAGGGAGGGATCAGTCTTGGGGCTGGTCTCGGTGATGTAGTTTATGAAGGCTCCAGCGATTGCGATCTGTGCGCCGGTGTAGCGGAATTGGATAAAGGGGGCGTGGAAGAGGCGGTATTGTTTCTAGAAGGGTTTGATGTGTGTGCCTGCGTGGGGCTCTTCGGCCTGGAAGGTCATATCTGCGTCTGTGATTTCAGGGATGGGATTGAGGTGGAAGACGAGCGCGGGGAGAAAGACGAAACATGCGATTACAGAACCGATTCCGTAGAGAAAAAGGCCCCAGACGAAGACTGGCGTATAGCCATATTGTCTCAGTCTTCAGTTGGAGTGACCGAGGGATGCGAGAGGATATGTGCCAAAGCACGCTGCTTGGAGCCCCAAGGAGCGAGGTCGCGTGATGTGAAGAGTATCTTGGGAGTGTTTGTTGGGAGTGTCCAGTAAGCTATAGGAGAAGCTCTATGTACATATTGGTAGCTAGAAAATATGCAGTGTGCTATTCAGCATACCCAAAGGAAGAAGAGAATGGTGACGAGACACAATGGGTAGATGGACACCCTCAGTGTCAGCTCCGCAGCTCTCATCCTCTTCTTATCACTAATCTTCAGCAAATGCTTCTCGAAGAAACCCATTTCACCGTGAGTGTTTCGTTCAAACGCTGGTGCAGAATGAACAAAATTTGACAGAGAATAGTGCAACATTTTGATCGAGGATGTGTCGCAACAGGAGGAAGATGTCAACTTGTGCTACCGAGTCATGGATCTGGGGATGCGAAACCGGGGAAAGGAGTGGTGATCGTGGATCCCTCCCATGGCAGCAGTCAGTGGCGCCAGTGTAGGGTGATCGATGTGCGGGGTTCGGTGGAGAACATCGCGAAGTGTGCATTGTATCTTGAGATGGCAACCATGTTCGCATTTGACGTATGATTATACTGAAAGCAATTTTTATAGATGATTCCTAACGGGAAGGCGTTAGAAGCCTGTTGCGACATAGGGGTTGTTCCGTTGTTTAGGAGTGAAGGTAATGGATGAAGGCTATTGGAGGCGTTCCAAGGCTGGGTGGTTCCACGATTATATCTCTGACCTCAATAATCTAACTTCAATGACTCACCATCAGACTACTTCTTGATCTCTTTCCATGATGCAGTGGACTTTGAATGGCTACTGAAGTCGGTGAGTTTAAGCTTTGAGAAGTATAGAATTTTATCCACATTCGCAGGAGGTTGTTTCGACTAAGTCGTCAAAGTAGTTCTACCACAGCGGTTATCCGAAGTCTTGCGCCATGCAATCGTTTGGCAAGAAATCTTCAAGACAGACATGAGATACACGTAGCGTAAGAAAAGGCTTCCAATGATCCAGTAACATGAAGTCTGAATCTATCATCCAGTCTTCGCGCACAAACGACTTAAGGTGACAGTGTATTTAGCAATAGGAAAGGAATCAGTTGCCACGTGAGCCAGCACGAAGTAGCCCGATCAAGATGTAAAATGGTCAATCGGGGAGCGTTGAAATACAAAAGCCCTCCACCCGGTCAGACAATCCACAATAAACCAGGAAGCCATGTTCTCACAAACTCATCTGACGCTCACAAATCCTCTGCTGCAGCACCTACGAATATATTGATGCTCGCGCTCAACTCGCAACTCCGAGCACGACGCATCCATATTCCGCCATACTACCACGACGAGCTTTTTCCAATATCAGACAAACCTCTCTGGCAGGTGACATTATATATGGGTATTCTTACACCGAATGCATTCGGAACTTCCGTATGTACGAGAAGAGCTCCGACCGGAGACTTTCGCACCCGTAAGCAGAGCGGATTCAGGCGCCATTCGTGAATTTATACCTGAATGCAAATGATTGATTACCCTAGTAAACCTTCGGAGAGAGCAAAGTATTTGCCAGCAGAAGTGGAATCAGGGGTACCGAGTATGTGGTATTCATCCTGGAATCTGCGCGTAAGTGGCATAGAGATCCACTGAACCTTCTTCTCCTGTGGCTCGATCAGTCGAAGAAACTGTGAAATGGCGGAGCGCGTTGACGAAACTGGAGCTCCGCCCAAGGTGTTAGCTTGATGAGCGATGTACGTTAAATACTCGCTCCTGTCATTGTAAGATCCACAGACATTGCACGCGAGAGTTACTGAAGACTTTCCATCATGGGTGCCGAATACATTCACTCCCCGCCTAGCACCTCTAAGCAATCTGCCTGTGTTCCTGATCAATATGGCTATCTCCATAAGATTGGATTCCGCCACATTCCGCAAACAATCGATCATTATGCCCGGACAGCACCAGACAGGGTACACTCTTCTATACCAATCGACCCCTCGAACCTAGCAGCCGGATTTGAGGATATCACATATGCCAAATTCGCCAACGCGGTTGACCACTGTGCACACTGGCTAAAGGGGATTCTTCCCCCAAAGGCAGAACCGTTCCAGACAGTCGCGTACGAAGGACCGAAAGATATCCGATACGCTATCCTCGCGGTTGCCCTCGCAAAGTTGGAACGGAAGTTCTTACTACCAAGTCCCTACGCGACACCAGCCGCCCAAGCGCATCTCATTCGGCAGAGCGGCTGCAAGACGCTGTTATATGGAGGGCCATTTCGGGCCACCATCAAGAGGGTGATCACCGAGTTGCCAGACTTGGATTTCCAAATCGCTGAATTGCCTGATACTAAGGACTTCGTTAGTGACGAGAAGGCGGAGTCGTTTGAATGGACCAAGACTTGGGAAGAAGCGCGACATTATCCCTGGCTGCTTGTGCATACGTCCGGGACGACTGGGTTACCGAAGCTAATCGGGTATACGCATCAGATGATGGTGGCTTGGGAAGCGGCAGATTTGATGCCAGATGCTGGGAAACATGACACCATTATGCAGCACATTCCTGGGAGGCGGTGGTACAGCCCGCTGCCTACTCTCCATGTGAGTCTTCATTCACGACTTTCTATTAACAAGATGATTAATCAATCAAAGGTGGTGGGGATGTACGTCGCGCTTCAGCTTACGGTGTTGAGAGGTGGTATTTGCGTATATGGTCCCTCGGGCGATACAACGCCTGGCGCTATCCTGGACACAGTCAGATACGGCAAGTGCCAAGCCCTACTCTCTCCGCCAGCACACCTCGAAGCATTGGTCAACGATCCGCTCGGTCTCAAAACGCTTCGAAGCCTCGACTACATTTATTTTGCAGGCGCGCCATTGGCCAAATGGGCCGCGGAGATGCTGCTCGGGTACACACAGCTCAAGGCGGCAATCGGGAGCACAGAAGTGGGCATGTATATGGTGAACTGCAGAGGTGAGGAAGATTGGGAGTACTACTGTTTCCGAGAGTCCAACGGCTTTGAGTTTGAGCGGGTAGATGGCGATTGGCATGAGCTTGTTGTGGTGAGGAAGCCGGAGCTGGAGCGCTGGCAGCAAACGTTCAGATTGTATCCTGATCTGCGGGTCTTCCGCACAGGAGATTTGTGGCTCGAGCACAAGACGAAGCCAGGCGCTTGGAAGTGTGTTGGAAGGACAGACGACCTGGTCGTGCTCAACCATGGGAAGAAATTGAACGCCATAGACATCGAGATGCAGCTGCATCGATGTCCTGGTGTGTCTGGGGTGGTTGTGGGTGGCAAAGGGCAGAGCCGCCCGTTTGTGCTGGTGGAGTGGGCGGATGAGAAGGTGGACCACCCGACGAAGCTGCAGCAGCTGTGGCCGGCCATTGACGAAGTCAACCAGCAGTGTGTTGCTATTGTGAGGATGCAGCGAGAGCTGGTAGTCTTCACGGCGCCAGAGAAGAAGCTGCCGCGAAACGTCAAAGGGGTGCCCGTCAGGAAGCTGTCGGAAAGCTTGTACGCGGAGGAGATCGGGAGGGCGTATGCAGCGTATGCAGCGTGGAGGAGTCACAGTGGTGGTGCATAAGGGCCTGTAGTCTCATTGGCGTCGAATTGCATGTTCATGTATGTGCCTTAAAATTCGCGGCGTAGCCGTTGGTGTCATCCTGGACGGGCCAGTGACGATGGAGTGCCAGTCCTCACACATGTGAATAATTCAGAGGAGCTCGAGATGAAGGACACGGCCGTGCGATTAAAGTTCACTCGGTTTGGGTAACTATTGCCGCTGATGCAGATGCCGCTCATTTCCACCCCGCCTTCAGTTTTTCCACGGCTTCTGCCTCCGCCACCACATCGGCCATCTTCGCGTCCATGTCGAAGATGTTGGCCTCGTGGATTGCGGGAGAGCGATCCCCGCAGGCTTCGCTTACGACCTGCCAGCAGTCAGTGAACGGAAGCATGGAATGGCACCACCGCCGGCGCCACGGTCAACCATAAGTACCTACCATGGGCCGGTACCCCAGACACATGGCATCCAGCGTGCTTGCGCGCACACATCCGCTGGTGCTCACGCCGCAGACAACCAGCGTGTCGACGCCCTTGATCTGGAGGCGCGTGTTGAGGTCCGTCGCGAAGAAGGCGCTGGGGTAGCGCTTGGGCATCACGATCTCCCCGTCCTGTGGCTCCAGTCCCGGCATCCAGCTCTCCAGCCCCGTCTCCTTGCCCTTCTGGAACACGGCCAGCAGAGGCACTTTGCAGTAGAAGACACCCGCGTCCGACATGTCTGGCTCCGTGTACTCCACTCTCGTCCAGATCAACGGGACACCGCCCGCGCGTGCAGCGTCGACGAGACGGCCAATGGACTCGGGCGCCGCCTTGGACGCCGGATTCGACGATGTATCCAGGGGCGAGCCCTCGCTCCAGTACGCCTTGCAGACGTCGATGAGGAGGAGCGCCGGGCGGCTGCCCCAGCCCATCTTGTGCGCAAAACCGGACTTGACATAGTTGTCGTGCGACGCGTGGTCTGAGGGGGCCATGCTGGGCGGCGTACTGCAGAGTTCGAAACCTGGGAAGCGTGTGTCTAACAGGCGGTCGGCCTCAGTGTGACTCCCGCCTCTGTCCTCCCCATCGTATTATAGGAGTCCGCAAGCGTCGCGTGTAGCGATCCGACTGCAACTGGCGACGGGGCGCCGTTGATAATATGCGGGCCCTCCACGCGATATCGGTCGGAGGACGGCTGTAAGTTCCCGAAGGATCCCAGAGTGAACATGCCGGAACATAATTCAACCGAGGTATCATCTATCCCCGACTACTCTTCTGAACTCCGCTCTGATCGCATTCACTGTCGACCTCGGAGCGTACGGGCGAGGCCAGCGCGCAGTTCGACTCCTGGTTGCGCGCACCGCGCTCTCTACACCCACACCTATGCCTCGGACCGCGCCCTTGGCATTGATGATCGGCCTCACCGGACTTCCCCACCAGCCCGTGGCGAACGAGCCTCCGCCTTCTCCACGCCCCATTATCGCCATGGAGGTCAGAGAGGGCAGGATAGGCAATGCGTTCGCCTGCGAGCGGTGCAGGAAGCACAAGGTGCGATGTGTGCCCTCCGACACGACTGGCATCTGCCAGAGGTAAGTGATATATGCTCCATCAATTCCCACCTCGGCATAACACGTGCCCCAGGTGCCAGAAAGCCCGCGTCGAGTGTATTGAACATGTTGCGCGACGCAGGCCCGCCAAACCACGGGGGACCGTTGCACAGACACCAGCCCGCGCAGCAGACGTAGAATCCAAGCTGGACATGCTCTCTGCCATTGTTACTTCGACATCGGCGCCAAGCCCTGCCCTGCAGCCCACCCTGCCCCCAGTCACTACCCTTCCATCACAAATGCTGGAGAAGATCCAGCGCACGCCAACGCCAGCACCTCTACCTCCACCAGCATCAGCGCCGCCAGCCTCAAAAACTCCAATTCTCCCCAATCCCGGTTCTGCCCCTGAATCTGCCCTCTCCTTCTGGGAGTCCATCAACGACACCATTTCCGGCATGGGGCGCCTGGATCCCGTCCTGCGATCAATCAGTGTCGTACACATGCAGCTGCTCCTCGACACATACCGCGCCATGGCTGACTTCTTCCCATTTGTCGCACTGCCAAACGATGCGTTCTGCAGAGATCTGATGCAGCAACGGCCCATGCTGATGTTTGCTGTTCTGACTGTAGCGTCATATGATTCAGCCCTATTGCAGCTGACTTTGAGCCGAGAACTTCGCAAAGTGGTGATGGTCAAGATTATGAATGGAGAGAAAAGCCTAGACCTGCTTCAGGGGCTGCTTGTATTCATAGCGTGGCACCACCACTACATGGACCCTCAAGCCGTGTCTATTCACATGCTTCTTCAGATGTGCCTAGGAATCGCTGGCGACCTCGGACTGGACAGAATCCCACCCACTCATGCATTTGCGAAGGAAGATGTGCGCGACCGAGAGGCGAAGAGGGCTTATTTGGGATGTTATTACCTCTCTACTAATATGGGCGTGCTAGAGCCGGGCAGGACCCGGAATCTTGCGTACTCGAGCACTCTGCGGGCGTATGCGTCCGACCTGGCGTCAACGTGGGAGTACAAGTCTGATTCTCTTTTGCCTATTCTTGTCGATACTTGTCAATTTATTGAGGATGTTGAGGAGACGTTCCGAAGCACCTCGGAGCAAGCGCTGGTCGCCCGCTCGCAGGTCAAGCGCCTCAGCGATAGGTGGGAAAGCATGCGGAGTTCATCCAAGCAACTCGGTAACGACTTTAGTAAGGCAGACTCCATGTCCACATATGCAGGGACTAACTATGCCTCAGAGACACTGCAATGGCTGCAAATGGCTGCTAAAGTTCACTTATACAGGATTGCCACATCGCTGGAGTTTGCAGACCGGGACAGTACCCCCTGGGCGTCCGGGTATCAGCTGTCCCTCCGCATATCGAGTGTTCGTGCGGTCGAGCAGTTTCTCGAATGCAGCACGCAGATGAACCCCAGCCAATACGAATTCCTCTCTATCGTTGACTGGTTGAATCTAATCTTCACCTTGACCACCCTCGGTAAGCTGGCGCTTCACAGTTCTCCGATGCCTGGTTGGGACCCCGTGGATCTCCAGCTCTCCAAAACTCTCGACCATTACCGAGATCAGTTATGTGCACAGATGCCCCGTCCACTCGATGTCCAAGACCGCAAAGCCGAGGATGTCTTCGAGAGATTCAGGCGCATAACTGCAATCATGAAGGGTGCAATGAGAAGCGGACATGGGCGCGGCAGCCCAAATGGATCCACATTTGAAATTACGACAAGTTCGAGGCAGACCGTTTCTTTGCTACAGGATTTACCGCCGCTAAAGTCGAATGGCATGACAAATGGGGATTTGCCGGCACCATGGAAGGTCAATCCCCAATTCGATGTGTCCAGTATCGAGTTCCCATGGAAGTTCCTCATGGGATCTCTTTGACGCATCCAGGTCATGTCATCCAATCATTCCTCATCCGTACCCGCCGCGACTATGCGCGCATCTTCGACCCTGTCAGTCGAACGCGGCATCGCGGCAACCTTGTCTAAACCCACATCAGTAATGTGGGGGTTGCTGCAGAAGGCTCAAGCTACAACCTGTCGTTTGTCTAGTCAATGATCAATGATCCTCCCGGTATCCACTATGGATTCCTGCATGCACGATTTAAGCATTTTCAATGTGAGCCAACTCATCTGACCTGAAGACGCGATTCGCTAATAAGAAAGTCAGACGGTTGTTACACTCCTCTTCGCTTACCTAAACCCACGTGGTTCTCATGCTCTTCTGCGCCGCATTCGCTGCCGAGGCTCACTCAAGGCAGACGCAAGGCACACTTAGGCACCGAACCATTGCGCTGACCTGTTGGCCAACCACATACTTTCTATTCATACTCCTGAATTATCGTGGTGCAGTATTCACATTCTCAATGTCCTCATGTGGCGGACTGAGGGTATCCTGTAGTGGCCCACGAGTAAGGTCTCCGTCACGAGGCTCCTTGAGCATTGTCTGTTATCTATTTCCTTCACATTGATACCAAGCCAGATTTTTTGGGCTCCTCTAGGAGTATGTAAGCTGTATCTCTTTTCATTATATATGAGTCATCGTATGCAATCCTTTTGGATGGTTGAGCCGCATCAACCGCTCACATCATATTCATTCTTTGCAGGTGACGTGAAGGCATAGATGAGGAACGAAAACCAGTCTTCATCAATACAACACTTCGCGGATTTCAGCATGATTCAGTCTTGTCGGTCGAGCATTGATCAACTCAACTGCTGCACACAGATCCCAGATACTCTCTCCCGCGAGGGCTCACTCTCAAGGCAAGGGATGAGAGTGCGAATTTCTTTGGAATAGTACTGTAGGCGAGTATCTCTGCCATTCACAGAGATGGTGGTATAAGCTTGGCTGGAGGGTTTACTACCAGCGAAACTGCAAAGGGCCGCTGGGCTTCGCAAGGAACTACTCCCCGCTAGTTCTTACTCCCACTTCACATGCCTTCCCCTCCCTCTGGCCTTGTTTCTCCAGAAATAACCACTCTAAAGTAAGTAATGACACAGGGATTCGCACTGTTTAAACCTGTTGTTTCAAAACTTATAGCGCCCCTGACATGACAACCAAGCAAACGGTAGCACTCAACCCTTTCGTATCATTCACCGCATAGACACATCTAAAAGTGGCTACGCCGATCTATCTAAAACGGGATGATAGGTTCAGTTCCCGTTTTCCCGCACCTAATCCGACTCCCACCGTCTTCGCCTCTTGCCTGCGTTTCCACCCCTCCATAACACCTGCACTCTCGGATATCGTCCAGCTCGCCATAGTCACCACCAAGGTCTCACAGCATCCCTGGTCAGGTCATACCGAACTCGGCGTTCCTTCCAGCTTTCTAACGTTCATCCAAGCGCGCTCTATTTTCGGCCTCATCCAACAAATACCCCACAAAATGCAACCTATAAATCCATCCCTTTCCCATGTGCAAGTCAACATCCACCAGCACATTCCTCGAACAGAGGGTTTGATATTTTGATTTGCGAGATCTCGTCCCTCGTGACCCTCACATAAACCACGTGCACGCTAGCGCGCCACAAAGCTAGCCTCGAATATGAATCCCGTCAACCCCACAGTAAGCCGATCTCCAACTCTCCATCTGCCCTTTCCCAAACCATCCGTTTCACGTCCGACTCCCACATCGGAAATCCGTGTCGGACTTGCAGACAAGGGCTGAATTCGCTGCTCGTGACAGATTTCGCTGTCCCTCTTGGGACAAACTTCCCCATCTACCTATACACCCCCTGCGATCAACATTCCACAAGTCCAGCTCCAGAACCAACAGCAACAGCTTCTGGGACAGCAGCCGCAGACCACGCCGATTGAAGTTAGGCCGACGGTGCATCCGCAGACGGGACCGGGAGGGCAGCAGCAGCAGGAAGCTGGGAGGGGACGCAACAATTTCGAGCCTTCTTAAATTGGAGTGGGAAGTCAGGAGTGGGGATAGATAGACGTGGAGGTGTTTGTGATGGGTTGTTTTGGGAGTAAAGAGTCGCGGAATCATGGTGGGGGGAATCAGGGGGTGTATCCGTATGCAGGGACGGGAGTTGTTGTTGGGGATGGGCACCATCATGGTCATCACCATTACGGAGGGGATAGTGGAGGGGGTGGTGGCGGGGATGCTGGAGGAGGGATGGGAGTTGTTGCTGGGGATGGGGGGTATGGGGGTGGGCACCATCATGGCCATCATCATTACGGAGGGGATAGTGGAGGGGGTGGTGGCGGGGATGCTGGGGGAGGTGGTGGTGGTGGGTAGAGTCTTCGTTGAGGCTTGTTGAGGCGCGCGGTTGGTTGGTGGGACGGATACTTCGACATTGGTGGTAGGGGATCTCACGACGTTAATGACTTATACGGTATGAGGTTTTCATGCAGTTATTGAGACAAGGGTCATGACTTTATGCATCTTGGGAAACATTTATGATGGTCGAATGCATGCAACGGGGCTTGGTCGGTGGGTAACAGGATAGCTTCCTCTTCCTTTCTTGTGGCTTCACACTTCGGGATTTTAATGTAACGTTTCCTTTCTTTTCATAGAAATCTGAGGTTAATTGTATTGTTCGCGATTCCTTGGACTTGACGACGTTGATTCTAGGGGGTGGGTAGCAAAATGCATATTTGAATTCTACACTTCAGAATGGATGCGAACGTCTTTCTTTCCATTGGACCAGTGTCTGGACGAGAGCAATGCTTTTTGATGGTGATTACTGCTAGCCCTTGCCCAAGCTTATCCTCCCAGATCTCCTCGCACTTCTGCAGTAAAAATCATCCTCCTATTCCCAAGGATGCTCGTGGTGTGGATGCGGATGAAAACGGGGATGTATGTCCGTAGGAAGGTATGTCTAAGAAGCCACTATAGATTGCGATTGTGCGTTGATTCGTATTTGCCAAATGTGAACAAGGGATGGCTCGGGGTGATTGTGGGAGAGCAGATTGAAGGGATCACCCTCGATCAGGATGGAACTTTTCAAACAGTAAGGTATTGAGGATGGCAAGAAACAACACAAGTGGCAAACCTAGTGGTAAACAAATTAGCAGAGTCGTCATGATGCTGAAAAGGGTGGAATTGTTTGTGCGAAATTGAACCGTGTTGAAACTTAGCAACTGCGACAATTGGACATCCCGCCCGTTCTTGAAGCAAATAGTTTCAAAGTTCAAGCTCTCAAACAAGAACAGGAATTTACGGGCAACTACTGCTTCGTGACATTCATATACATTTGAGATTGTCAAAGAGTTATCCCGCCAAGCTACTTCGAGATATCGGTATAAAAGTTGACCCTGCACGCCGAGCTCCGAGGATAGCTTCCAAAGGATTGCACGGCGAAATACGAATTCGGTAGGTAGCCATTCTTAAGATAAAAGTGCTACGGCAGACTAGAGAGACACCAAAACCTAGCAATGCTAACGTACCTGGACCTTGTACACCTTGTGGTCATGTAACTCCATCGCTTCCTCATGGACAGCCCATCAACCTCCTACAAAAAACTACGCATTCCCACTCAACTGTTGTTTCCACCCGCTGGGACAAGTCCCCGTACACTGCAACCCACTATCGCTATTAATATTACTACACAAGATCTTCGCCGTCCCCCCATTCTTCGGTTTGATATCAATATTCTTGAATTTGAGCCCCGTGCACGGCGCCCCTTTACTACAATATATCCCCGCTGCAACATTATACCGACTCGTCCCCGTGATATTCTCCCACAAGACATCGCTGATTTTGAGTCGAGATGCATCGCAGTTGGAGTAGGAGTAGATGCAGGGCGAGATGTAGATGGGTTGGTTGACGTCGCGGAAGTTGATGTTGCGGAAGGTGATGTTGCGGACGTGGCCGACGCCGGGGTACGTCTTGATCCAGGCGGCGTTGGAGGAGTGGATGGCGGTGATGTCTTCGAAGAGTACGTTGTCGACGTAGTCGGGGGTCGTGGTGGGGTTGCCGAGAGAGCCAATGCACATGGCGCCGCTTTCGTAGCAGGTTACGTTTTTGACGTGGATGTTGGAGCTGTTGCCTTTGATGGAGATGCAGTCCTGTTTGGTGTAAGCGTGCGGAGATACGGTAGATTGGATGGGTGGTATGCTCACATCGCCGCAGGTTACTACCCAGTTCTTGATTACAATGTCTTTTGAGTTCCAGGTGTCTGTGCCATCTGTATTCACAGTGCTCCACTGCGAGTTGGATGTCGCATTCATGTCAAGGTTCGTCATGGTAATGTTTTGCGAGTGGGCGATGAATGTATGCCTGTCAACCAGTGAGTGGAGGGCTTGGGGAGGGGATTAAAGGATATACCAGAATTGAGGCTGTCTCCATGTAATCCCATCGATGAAGACATTCTTGGCTTTCCACAACGTCAACGATATCGGGCGTCCGGCCTGATTACTGCCGTCCCTGTTCTGATCATACCACTTCTGCCCATTCCCGAAGAATAGAGCTTTCCCATGGCCAAGCATCGTGAAGTTCTCGCCGCCCAGTCTCCAAGCTGTGGAACGCGAAGCGTAGGTGACTCCGATGCTGTTTCTCAACCAGTACTGTATATCGTCATTCCAAGTCAATTTGCCTTTGATAGAAATGTCGCAGTTCTTCAGGGTGAGCACATCCATGACTTTTGCGATGGTGAAGTCGCCTTCGGTAATCTCAATCTGCCCATCCTGGCCACACTGCTTGAAAGCCTCCATGATGGCAGGACTATCATCTTTGCCGCCGCTCGGGGTAACGGTGCAAAGTGTGCCCGTCTTCTTCATATCCCCAATGACGGGTACAATAAGGAGCACCAAAAGGTGCAAGGTACGGTAGAGTGAAATCATGGCAATGGGAAGAGCTACAAGCTTTGGTCTGTCCGGCCAAGAGGCTGCTGAAGCTTTATCGTCTCCTTCGATGTGGGACTTTTTGACCCCGCATAATGTCTACCCGGCCAAAAGATATTGCCATGTCGTACGAGCACACGAGGTCGATCAATTGGAAAGAGGGTATTGGTGCGAAGACAAACGTCCGGCATCTCCACGACCTACTGAACGTGATAACCGGTTGTTGTTCGGTTGTTCGCAAAGGTAGTCATCTACCGATATTAGCAGCCCGGGGTGAGCAAGCACATGGCATGCGGAGGCAGAAGACCAAGAAGCGAATAGGAAGCAGAGTGGAGACTACGAATAGAGCAGCTTTATCTTGAAGAAGATGCTTTTAGAATTCAATGTGGGTGAGGGTAGAGTGCGAAACGAGCGCGACATTAGAGTGGGGGAAAATTATGATGAGGACTTGGAAGACTTGGAAGCGCACATTTACAAAGAAAACAAACCGTGGTGATATGCGGGACGTATAATCACGCTCAAGGTGCGAGATACTGGACATCGCGCTGTGGTACAGAAGAGGGTTCCTCCATGAAGACAGGAAGCTTGGTTGGATATCGCTTTCTTTTCAATGGCAGCTCTCAAGTGCGTTAAATGCGATGAATCAATCTTATTAGTGGCTCGTTATATGAATTTCCTACCACATCCATCGACTTGGGGGTAGAAGGTGGATGGAAGACCTCGGGAAAGATGCGGGAATTCGCTCGTGTGGACCGATGACGTAAGCAAGGGCAACGTTTTAAGCTTCCAACGAAGCGCAACAATCTACATCAGCCATTGAACCCCAACCAGCGCTCTCATGAGCTCCAACGCACGCTCGCTACCATGAACACGGCCGCCCCGATGCGCGCCCTCCGCCTTCGACCCGCGATCGCGCGATCGCTTCCCTCGCCGCGCCCCATCCGCAACCCCGCCAGACATGCGTCGACCGCCAGCGAGACGGCGATAAACACGCGATCGTTTGCGACCCGCACCAAGAACCTCATCTACGGCACCGCTCTGACTGTGGGCCTCGGCTTTGGTTATCTCTACGTCACCGATACCCGCGCCAGCATCCACGAATGGCTCGTCGTGCCTGCTCTGCGCGCCATCTACCCCGACGGCGAGGACGCGCATCATGCCGGGACCAAGATCCTCCGTGGGCTCTATGATTTCGGCATCCACCCGAGAGAGCGCGGGAATCCAGACGCGGCAGGCGATCTCGAGGTGGAGGTCTTTGGACATGTGTTGCGCAACCCAATTGGAACCTCGGCGGGCATTGATAAGGGCGCGGAAGTGCCTACGCCGCTACTCGCCCTAGGACCCGCCATTGTTGAAGTCGGCGCTGTAACACCATATCCCCAGGCGGGAAACCCAAAACCGAGGGTCTTCCGGATACCCTCGCAGAATGCCCTCGTCAATCGGTACGGCTTCAATTCAGAGGGCGCCGAAGTGGTGGCGATGCGGCTACGGCAGCGGGTCCGCGAGTTTGCCTATCACATGGGCTTGGGCATCGATGAGGACGCTGAACGGGCGGTTCTGGACGGACAAGCGGGCGTGCCTCCAGGGTCCCTCACGCCCGGGCGACTGATGGCAGTCCAGGTGACGAAGAACAAGGGTACCTCAGAAAATGACATCGAGGCCGTCATCAGAGACTACGCCTTCTGTGTCCAGCATGTTGGAAAGTACGCCGATATCGTCGTCGTCAATGTGTCGAGCCCGAATACTCCTGGTCTTCGCGCATTGCAGAACGTGGAGCCCCTGACGAAGCTTCTTGCCGGTGTTGTTGAGGCTGTGGAGAAAGTGGACAGGAAGGTCAAGCCCGCCATCATGGTCAAAGTCAGCCCAGATGAAGACTCAGAAGAGCAGGTGTCTGGCATATGTGAAGCAGTATGGGACACGGGTGTGGATGGCATCATTGTGGGTAACACTACAAAGAAGCGGCCAGACCCCATCCCGAAGGGCTATGTCATACCTGCAAAAGAGGCCAATATCTTGCTCGAGCAAGGAGGCTATTCTGGGCCGCAAATGTTCGACAGGACCTTGGCTCTCGTGAAGCGTTATCGATCTATGCTCGACCACGGGCCAAAACTGCCACCTCCGCCTATCTCATCTGACGAATCTGGTTCCTCGCTCCTTTCCAAGCTAGAGCCCGACGAACAAACCACCAAAGTCGCTGCTGCTGCAGTAAGTCTTGCAGTCCCAGATATGCCCAGCGGAACAGCAGAGCTCCCATCAGAACCGGCCGAGTTCTCATCCAACGTGGATGATCTCAGTGCTTCTGCGCCAACCATATCCATAAAGACGATCCCTGACGCAGCGCCAGCCCCTTCCACTGCTTCTAGGAAAGTCTTGTTCGCCACAGGCGGCATAACCAACGGCAGACAGGCGCGAGAAATATTAGACGCAGGTGCAAGCGTGGCTATGGTCTACACAGCCCTTATCTACGGAGGTGTTGGAACCATCAGCAAAATAAAAAAAGAGATGCGGGAGGAAGTTACAAAGGGTAAATAGAGGCTGGGTGTGCTTTGTATATCACTGTACGATGCCACGAAAATACATTTCCTATGTACTCATACTGTAAACCTTCATCGTCAGCAGCAGCATCATCATCATTTTTCTACGCATAGCAAAAGCTATTACCGTCGTACAATACATCTTCTCACCTGGGTATATGTCAATTCTTCCTCCTCCTCGTCTCCCCTTCCCTCTCCTCCGCCTTCTTCCCCGACCCATACTTCCCCCTCAACTCCTCAAACTCGTCTCGTTTATCCTTCTCCGTCCCCCACCTCACCTCTGGATCATACTCCATCAGCAACAAACATGGCTCCACCCTTACAGGATTCTTTCCCCTGCCCTGGGATGCATTGTCGCCGTAGCCTGTGATGGCAGCAGCCTGCGAGGCTGTCGCGTATTGGCGCTCGGATTGCTTGCGTGCCTCGTTTTGCGCCTTGAGGTCGCGGTAGAGGGAGGAGAGTTTGGCGAGCTTGGTTTTGCGCGAGGATGTCGAGCCTGATGAGGATAGGGTTGGGGTTGGGAGCTGTAGTGTGGCTGGCGAGGTGTTGGAAGCTACCGGGAGGTGTTGGGGAGTGATGGTCGAAGTGGATGAAGCCGGTGATACTAGGGATGAATAAGTTCATTGATGAGAGATAGAATTACAGATTTGCACTAAGCGCCCGCCGTGCTAGATGGTGGGGTGGACGTACTCGGTTCGTCCACTAGCGTAGAGCTATTCGAGTAGAGGGAAGATGGTCGTGAGTCCGCCATCCTTGTTACAATTCGAGGAACTTGGTAGCGTAAAACTGTATCGAGATGCCAGACGCTGAAAATGCGCTGAATTGTTAGTGTGGATGCTAGTACAGCACGTACTCTATTTCGCTGCCTGGTGGCTGCGATCCTTATATCAGTCGCGTTCGTGTCAAGAAAAGGCGTCCAAAGGGCGGTCGAGGGCGTGGCGATGCGAGGTGCTGCGCCTACGCGTGTTTAAGACGAGGTCACTGATCCTGGTCATGCTGCACTTATTTCAAAGTTTCCTTTCTAGGAAAGAAGTACAATGGCAATGGTTTTTATTACTTCATTCGCAGGTGCGATGGAGGATGGAGGGGTGTGCTGTACGGGGTTGGGGTTGGTAAGAGATGTTTATATCCCTGCGTGATGAGGGGTGACTCGTGGCAGAGCTTTCGCCTCTGGGAGATGGAGTGGGTTGACCTGGAAAAGGTATTTCGAATAACCTATTGCAATTTACCCTTTTGTAAGAATTCGATCATTTATTCTGTTCGACTCCCCACCCCCAGTCAACCCCTAAGAGATCCTTGCTGTAGGCGAGCATCTGGCACGATGTCGTTCTGGACTCGGCCGCAGACAGTTTTCAAAATTCCGGAAAATCAAATTTCGAGAAGAGGACGGCAGGTTTGTATCAAACGTGGTGTAACTATATTGATGCTATTCATACCCCTAACTTGGCAAAGCCAACCGGCAGATTCAACATCATCAGGCAAAAGAATTCTCGGTAGAAACAAAAGGGACTTGGATCAACTTTCATCAGTGCCAATGTCCGAAATACCATCCCGATCTTAGGTTCAAATTCGCACCCCACTCCTCAGTATAATACTTTTCAACCACGCCCTTCATCCACTCTTCAACAAGATCTTCTCTCAAATACGAGGGCACATCCTGCAAATTCACCCCTGCAGATTCGTACTCTGACCGATACTGCAAAGCGCCCGCTGCAGCCAAATCAACATTTACATAGATGCCCAGTTGTTCCAAGGCGTCACATTGCTTTGCAAGTTCCTTCAAAGCAGAAGCAAGACCGATGGTGGAAGACTTTTTCCCATGGCTAATGCATTGGGGGGGAAATGCGAGGCGAAACACTTTGATGAGGGGACAGTGTTGGGCGATGAATCGAATCGACATCGCTTGTCGGATGAAGCGAAGGCGGCATGACGAAACTTCGCGTAAGCGCTTCACCGAGTAGATGAAATCTTCAGAGGCCGACTCTCCCAGGTCGATGTGCCGTAGGAAGGTAAAATTCATGGGTGTGGTGCTCAAAGCAAAGCTCTGATATCTATGCACTTTGTCAATTTGGCTCACCCGCCTGATGGAATGACTTACTGTACGCGGCGGTGTTCCCAGCAATTAGGGTTGGATATTTGGTACGAGTTAGAGCTACTGAGATCTGTGTCGAATTGGGCCGTGGTACACTCGAACAAGAGGTTCATGACTTGAGCTCGTAGGTTCCGATTTACGTGAAGCAGGTCCGTACCGCAACCGAAAAACCATTCTGTCATATCAACCTAACTCCATGTTAGGAACGAGGGTTGTACTCAGATATACTATATTACCTCTCGTTCTTCCAAGGGCCATTCGGGCTGTGACTCCACAAAGCCATACACCTTAAGACCTCGTCGGGAAGTTCCCCCATTTCCCCGATCTACCGAGCGGTGTCCAGTCCCTCAGAGGGAAGTAGAAAAGCGTAGGCCTGACGCGAAGCATATTATCCACCGGAAGCCGGTGGCTCCTGGCATGGGCATACAATGTAGAAGCCTTGACGAGTACCGTACCGCGTACTGGAAGGTCGAGGAGAGAATATATCTTCTCTAGAAGCTCATACGGTAGGCTTTCGAAAGCCGATGGACGAGGCCGCATTTTCGCCAGTACTTTTCCCTCCACGATAGGCTGACCGTCATTTGGCGATGGGGTAAGCCTCTTCCCCACTCCGAACGGCAGGGTCTCCACATCATCCAGGTAAACATTCAGGCGAAATAAAACTTCCGCACGCGGATGGTCCGTCTCCATGCTCTCTGCCAGCTCCCAAGCCTTTGTACTCGGCATGTTGACTCGATCTGGTTGTGTGTGTGGTTGTGTAGGTGAAGGTAGGAAGGTGGAGTTTAAGGGAAGGTATAGAGCGATATGTATACACGGAGGCGACGGCCCCATTCACGGCCCTCGTTTGAGTACCTCATCACTTCCGATACTGCTCCGAGCCCGTCAGGGAAACGGAGAAACAGAACCAGCTGTTAGAGAGAGCGCAGTAATTCACGGTAATCCAATATATAGATTCACGGACATTGCCAAGGTTGAGATTCGGCTTTTCATGGCCGATGCTTCGTGCTTTAAGTATGCTTGATGGTTTGACAGTCGAGGCAGCAAATCGACTTGGCAATCTTCTGGATGACCAAGGTTTGCCCGGACAATTAGCAAGAGAGACAGTTTTCAGAAATGGTTCTTCTCCCGTGATGTCCGTTTTATTTGGCTCTCCACAACATAGTACATTCGGAAATTATGGCAGTACGAGTAGCAATAGCAGTTTTATCCTGTCATTCTATCTACAGCGTGGTTAAGATTAATGATGGATACGCGCAACATGTGTTGTTCCTACATGCAAAAGTTCAGATTCGATAGCCGTGTTTCTGAGTAGGAAAGGCAAAAGCTATGCACAGTTACTACAGTTTAAATTTGAATGCGTTTCAGAGGCAATCTGGTGAGACTCTAGATTAGTTGTTACTTCCTCCTCAATCACAGATATGGTGGTTAACAGCCGACATCATGGCATGCTGAAAGGTTGGAAAGGTAGGTCAAAAGATGATCTCAACGAAATCTTGCTATACACTCCGTACAGATGCCCTCATTCCTATGCAGACCTTGTTACAGACTTCCGAAAGAAAAAAGTGCAAATATAAATACAAGAACCTCTATTCATCTCCCCCCCAAGTTTCCCTCCCATAATCAACTAAGCCACCCACCCGCCAGAAAATGGTTAGGATCATACGCCGCCGTCTTTCTTGCCTCCACCGAGAACGCCCCCAGCAAGTAAACGCCCAGTGTTTTGAAATTCACGGGTTTAATAATCCAGCCGTCGAACCCAGACGCCAGGATTTTAGGCAAGTGACTCGGTTTCAAGGATGCCGAGACTGCGAAGATGGGGGTACGACCATGTAATTGAGCGGATTTGGAAAGGAGTTGTGGGTTCTCTCTCTCGAACTCGCGGATCATTTCGGTTGCGACATAGCCGTCGACCAACGGCATCTGATTTTAAGTTAGTGAAGTTCAAACCACGAAGAAGGACGGACTTACATCGAGGTCCATTAGGATGAAATGGAAGTTGGTACTGTTCTCTATAAACATATCGTAGCATTGTTGACCGCCGCAGCTCATCTCCACCTCATGGCCCATTCTTTCGAGGCGTCGTTGCAGAATCTGCAGATTAATTGTATTATCATCAGCAACTATGATCATCATCGGTTCCCTGTGCATCTCCGCTGGTGTTTCTGATGAACACGGCGTTTTGGGAGGAGAGCCGCGAGTGGCAGGTTTCCGGATTGGTATGTCAAAGAAGCCGACTTTGTGATTTGAGGCCGAGTCTTTGCCGACCGAGGGCTGCCCGGGGGTACTCTGGGCAATGGATTGGGTGCTTCTCATTTCGGGGGGAGTCGGCAACTGGAAGGGATGGAAAGCTTCAGAGCTTCGAGGGAAAGGTAGTAAGAGCGAAACGATGGTGCCCTCTTTTTTCGTGGACTTCATTTTCAGCAGGCCGTTTCGAAGTCGGATAAATCGGGCAACAGTGGCGAGTCCTAGGCCGACAGTCGGTTTCGCTCCTGGTGTTGAAGCTCGACTTACCCTGCCAGCATTCCCAAGCCTAGCTATCTCCGAATCCTCGGAGGGAATCTGCTCAAGCTCCTGAAATAATTCATCAAGATGATCTTCCCCTATGCCCGGTCCTGTGTCCCGAACGTTGATCTCCAAAAGATAGTGGTTCTCGTTATGATTGACAAGAGTGGCCTCAATCTTGACCTCCCCAGAGTTTGTGCATCTGATTGCATTTGAGACGACGTGAACGACCGCTTGCTGGAATCGCTGGAAGTCTCCTCGGACGAACTGGGGAAAGTCGGGATGAACATGAGAAGCGAAATCGAGATTTTTCTTGTTGGCGTGGTGCGCCAAGGGCTTCAAAGCCTCTGCTAAAGCAGATCGTATGTCGAACCCGACTTCGAGAAGTGGGAAACTCCCATCATGACTCCTGGTAAGGTTCAGCAAGTCATCTATGATATAAACCAGAGATTGGGAAGCTGAGTGCGATTTGAGCAGCAGTTCCCGTGTGTCGTTGTCAAGTGGATTCTCCAAGGCAACCTCAAGATGGTTGATGATTGCGTTCAGCGGAGTCCGCGCTGGGAATTTGTGTCAGCTGGGGATAGAAGAGACATTCAACCAAACAAACCTTCATGCGACGCGTTTAAAAGTAAAATGCGCTTCATCTTAGAATTGATGATGGATCTCTCATTCGCTCGCCACACTTCAATAAATTTTCCGTAGACGAGTTTCACCGTGGTTGCGCTGAAAAGTAGTGAGCTTTGCTTTCAAATCCACCAGCGATTTAGAAGAACTCACTATTCTTGGTATTCGTCCAATTTCCACGGTTTACAAGCCCCCATGACAACCTCCGTCCATTTTTGGAAGCTACCTCGCGGCTCGAGAACAGCGTTGCCGTTCCCAACCTGCTCTTTTGCATGGGGATTGCCGGCCCAGTGGACTTCTTCGATTTGATGGTTTCGTAAAAATAGCATGTAATCCGAATCACCAGAGAGAGGAATGAATAAAAAGCCGGCAATCGTCTTCAAAGCTTTTGGTTGAGGAAAGCTTGGATGGTCCTCGGTGATGTTTTGAGTAGCGACAACAGTGGTGTAGGCCCGCATATGCACATATCTCAAAACAAGAATTGCTTCCAGGTAAGAATTATGCTTACCAATGGTCCTTGCCTCCCCTTGTATGACCATGAATCCAGAGTTTGAATTGAATAGTCGGAGAATGTCGCTCGATGACGCCGCAATGCAGCTTTGTGGGTCTTTGTCGACCTGCATAGTTTCGAGCAGTTTTCGCGCACCCAACCTCGAGCTATATGACAGCTTCTCTATGCAATTCGAAACACATAGGCCGATCCAGTGACATACTTCCCGAACAGAGAAAGAAACGTGAGTAGCCGTCGGCCCGTAAGAGTGACAGCAGATCAGCCCCCAAAGAGAATTGTTAATCTCTAGAGAAATCGATGCTGTTGAGCGTACACCCATGTTACCAAGGTACTTGATATGAATCGGAGACATGCTGTGCGGCGTTAGATTACAACCTAGAGAGATTTCGGCATGATACTCACGCCCGTAGATAAGAGTGGGTGAGATCCAGAGGTTTAGCCAGATCTTCGGCACTGCGGCAGACAAGTCGCGCTGTGGCCATGTCGCGGTCAAATAAAAGCCTGACTTTATTGATCTGGTATAGCTTTCTGGCTTGTGGGGGAATGTCCGAAGCAGGAAAGTGCAGCCCTTTGTACATATCGCCCGAAGCCTCTGGGACAGCGGCTTCCGCGACCACTTCACCATTGAATGCCTTGTCAAATCGGTAGATCATAACACGATGGAACCTAGTCAGCTGCTGAACCACAGTCACCACAGTGTCCAGCAGTTCTTCGAAATCCTGACAAGTGTTGAGTATCAGCTGGATCTGAGCCATGATGCTGACGGTCTCGGCCGTGCCCCTTTCGTCAGGATGTAGAGAGTGGGCAAGGCGGTGTAAATGGAGAGGTTGCACCTTCGTCGATTGGGCCAGGGGAGTCGGTGGGAGCTGTGGACCAAGTGTCACCACAGGTGTGTTGGGCATGTCAGGATCCGACTCTGTGGCTTGCGGATCTAAGTATCTTTTTGCCTCGAACTCGCATATAAGAAGGTTGTGGTCTTTTCCGCAGAAGTGGATTGCGCATCTCACGCGTTTACGTTTGCCTAGGGGATTTCGTATAGAAATGGGGAATACAAGCGGCTCTACGTCCAGCTTAGTGCGCATGTATTGCTCCCGCATGTACCAGGCCTTGGCCTCGAAGGATGATTTGTGCTCATCTGGGAATATGTCTAGAAAGTTCTCCAGTCTGAACAGGTCGGCGGGGGAATACTGGCAGAATGCTTCACAATTTTCGCTGGCAATCCTAACCTGGAGTTCGCCTCGTGTGACAAAGTCGATGGCGATGAGAATTCCAAAGGATTGGATGGCACCAGGGATATGGATTGGCTCATCTTCACAACGAGTGAATTCTCTCCGTCGTCCGTGGAGAACCCCATGTTCACTATTTCCACTGACAGCATACTCGTGTGTCTCTGAAATAAGCGGATCCCTGGGTTCTGCTGGGGTCGTGACAGATTGAGCTGGTGGTAGTTCACTGGGTGGTGGGGCCGAAGGTTCAACAGTTGTGGCGTCGGACTGTAGAGTGCTAGGACATGGTAGTGGAGCGGAGCCTACTACGGAGGACGTGAAATCTGCCAATTTTGAATCAGGGCTGGGAAATAAACGCAATATGAATAGAACGCACCTCCTTGGGTTTCGGTCAATGAATCCGAACTTGGTCTGTCAATGGAGAAGCGAATAGGATAAACCCGCTCCCCGCGATCAAGCTCGGAGGGAAACTTGGGCACGATTGGTGGCATGGTGGTACCAGTGCCAGACAGACCAGTGGGGGGGATGCTGGACTGGATCTGTGAAGGTCTACGACCAGACACGTATGGATCTGCTCCCTGGATAATTGCAGGCAGTGGAGGTGATCGAAATGGATTGGTAATGGGGGTTCACTCCGTCGCCGGTCGGCCAGCCCAACCCGGGATCACAAGGCGCCGCGGTGGGGACACGGAAAGAAGATGTTGACAGACGTGTAAGGCGAAGGAGTCGAGCTCGCGATGATGGAGTTCGTGGTGTGGAAGATTGTGCGGCTGCCACATTATTTTCTCTCAGGACGTGTAGTCGATCGGTGATTTGAACATCGTACATTCAACAATACCAATGGTAATGTTCGCCGTCACCTGTCATAGAAAAAGGAAGGTGTAAACATAGGTACGGGCGCCACAAACATTTTTTCAAAAGACGTCTGCAATTTTGCTTGAAGTAGTTAACTTTTCAGGCTCTCTGTAATCACCTAAACAAGGGACGATTTGAAGCGTCTCTTGAATGATGCAATGTCGCTGATAGTGTCGTATGATGGGTCGGGAGATCTCTTCAACCTGCAGCAACAAACGAATCCCATCAAAAGGGCTGCCCTCCGTATCCGGCCGTAGGTAGGTTCGGTGCATGTATAGAATCAAAGAGCGGCCAAACATACCTAGTTTTGTGGAGTTTAAAACACGTCTTCTTTCCGAATTAGGTATGGGGTAAATTAATAGACCACCATGCACAGCTTACTGGTTGGAACTTTGTCCCATACCTTGGTATGTAACAACCATATCTGGTGCTTATGCTGGTCGTGCCACCGTCTGCAATGGTCTGCGATGGTCTAGGCCCATTGCCCATCCAATGGTCAACTTCCCTGGGCGTTCCGCTTGGCTGTGAGGATCTCGTATTAGGCCCTAACCGAAACGCTTAGAGAATCTGCAACATGTACACCTTTGCAGAACCTTAAAGCCTCAACTGCAGTGCACTCATGAAGTAATCTATGGCGAACGGCAAGCAACTACCTGTTTACTTGCTCATAGTCCATTCAATCTAATGCAAGACTTGCAAAAGATATCGAGGAATCTGCATAGACCCCATGGCCGATCAACATCACACTTGAAGGTTGCATATGTGGGAGCCTCAAGTTATCTCGGAGATTTTGAGCGTCTCTTGGCGGTTGGGAAGTTGCAGTGTGGCAATCTCAACCCAAAAGGAAGTATTTGTGCAGGCATTCCCGTGGCACGAGAGGCTCGTCTGCATCCTTCAAAGCTCTCGGCCTCCCCGCGAGACACTCTACGTATATTTCTTCTCCCCCAGCTGGGGGTTAGATATTAGACTCAACCAATGTGATATTTCACAGATGCATTATTGGTATTGTTATAAGTACTGGGCAATGACATTTGGCCTTTTGGAACTTCGTATAAGATCGGAAATAAGAGTTATCAGATCCTTCTCCAAGGCCAGCCCAATCTCTATCGATCGCCCATGCGGCTCTCTCCAATTATGGCTAGCCCACGAAAGTTGCCTTTTATAGTGATGCAACACGCCATCGCCTGTTCCAACCACCAGATTATATAATCCTTCATGCTTTCTCCATCTTTCCCCCCCACACACACTCTCTCACACACACTTTCTCTTTTTGAACTCATCCTTATTTCCTCCATACCAGCAAGACTTCACATCTCCCAATCTGCGGCTCACACAACATGGGACTCGTCGTGGTCCAAGATTCTCTGTTTCTGAATACGATCCACAAGTTGAATCCGGTTCTTTAGAGGCGGATTTGTATGAGTGGGTATGAAGCTATGGTAGACACAGATACGGCAGTGCTTGTACAAACGACCTCAGCCACACTAAGAAGTTTGCCAGGAAGCCCTATGGGCAACGTGCACTAGAAAACAATTCCCCATGCCCGCCACTCTCCCTTTCTCCATATCCCAAAACATCACAACCTCTACCTCCCCCTCTCACCATCCCCATCCCCATCTAGTCAAAACAACTCCCCAACCAAATCCCGCACCCTCTCAACCCCCACCCCACCATCCAGCCCCGTCGCTCTCCTCGTAATAACCTCCACCTGATCCCTCCCCACCCTATAATTCCTCAAATCACAATCCAACCCCAAATCCCTCACCAACTGCAAAACCTTCTCCCCCACCACCTCCGCATCCACCTTCCCATCCCCAGAAGCCGCCAAGCCCAGAAAAGGAAGCAACCTCGCAACCTGCCCCGCCGCATGTGGCTCCCGCGCCTTGAGCTTAACCACCCGTCCCAGCGTCAAACAAGACGTAATCCCATGCGGAATGCCATACGGCGAGCCCAGCGCATACCCCAGCGAATGCGAGAGGCCCAACCCGCCCTTAATATTCGTTCCTAGGAAGCCCAGGCTCGCAAACGACGCAAGCTGGAGTTTTGTAATCGTGTCTTCGTCCTTCGGGTTCTGCTTGTACTGGGGCAGATTCTCGAATAGCGAGGCTGCGGCTTGGAGAACGGTCCAGCGCGCGGGCATCTCGGAGGCGGTGGGGTGGTATAAGAGTTCGATTGCGTGGTCTAGGGCGCGCATTCCCGTGCTTAGCCAGAGGCGTTGCGGTGTGTGGAGGCTGAAGGTGGAGTCGTAGAGGACGACGTTGGGGACTAATTCTGGGGCGCGGACGCCGGTCTTGAGACCGTCTTCTTGCGTGTATCCTGCCATCATTGTGCATTCGGATGCAGAGAGGGTGGTCGGGATAGCGATGTGGTAGAGCCATTTTCCGCTCTGCTCGTGCAGGCGGTAGCTTATTGCTTTGGCGCTGTCGATGGGGCTCCCGCCTCCGATGCTGATGACGGTGTCGACGCTTCCATCTTTCTTCACTAGCTCGGTGGCTTCGTCTAATTGTTTGACAGGCGCGTGTTCGCCAATCTTGGAGAAGGTACCTGCATGACGTTGTCCTAATAGCTCTTCGACCTGTTTCACTAGTGGGGTTTTGGTGGCGAGAGAGTTTCCGGTGATGATGAAGGCTTTGCTGCTCTCGGTTGGTAGAGCTTCTAGAAGATGGTTCTCGACACTTTTTGATCCGTAGTAGAGTTTCGCGAGCTGGGTTGGTTGCCACAATCCGCACAATGGGTGATTTGTTGCGTCGGTCATTTTCGTTTTTGAATGTACGCGATTGAATTGGGGAGATGTAATTCGGAGATCCAAAATGGGTAATTGAGGTGGAGAAAGGCAAGGTAAGTGTAGCAATGTGCTCGAGATGTGATTGATACGGATTCGTCTTTGTATACCGATATGGGAGTTGATAATATGCGGACGGGTAGCAGCGGTTAAGGAATGGATTATTCGGGGGAGTGATTGATTGTACTTCGGCGTCAAAGGCATAAGCCGGGGAGATATGTAAAGCTTCCGGGACACTTGAGCTGATATACTGCTCACTTGAAGCCGAAAGGGATCCTCGGGACCTTATATACTGACGTTGAACCATTGATCGAAATGAGGGGTGACATAAACGGGGAAAGCCGAACCGAGGAACAAAAAGATGGCTGGAACTGCCGGACTCATCGTGCACGTCAAAAATTATATAAGCATTTAGTATGTATCCTAGACACAAACATCTTTGGATTAGTTCTACTCGGAGCAAATGAGCCGAACCATGTAAATAAAGACCGGCACCGTTGAGGGCAATCAGTCGGGTATCTTTTTGAAGTCGCCCCGTCACCGTCCAAATGCCAAAACTTTTCGGTATCGCCGGATGACCCCAGTAATGCAATGATTACCGTCCATCCATCGTTAACGGTCGTCAGGTTGAATAGACGCCTTCCATATGCAGATATGTATGCAAGTGACTTTCGCTTCAAAAAGAGCTGCAACCAGAAACCCTTTTCCATACGCACCGTACGCCAGAAACGACATTAATCCCATAGAGAAGACTGTTGAGAGTATAATAGAGCAGAGAGAACTTCTAGCAGAATCGCTGAGGTGGCGAGACATTGTAATGCCGAAGGTTGGTTTTGCTTGTTGAATGCAGAGAAAGAATAAATGCGAGGCGGATTAACCGGAGACTGTAAGGCCGTTGAGGCCATTAATCACTGCTGCGGAAGCAGTTTTCGCCTTGTCGACCACGCCGTTGAGTACCGACTTCTCCGTCTTGTCACCATTCTGGACGACTTCGGATTCCTTGGAATCACCGTTCAGGAGAAGTGGTTGGTCTATGTCCTTGACCGACAAGCCTTCAAAGAGCGGATAAATACCGTGAGTGACATGGAAGTCATTATGCACTGCAAGCTTGTTAGTGACAAAAGGGTGTGGAAGGAATGTTGTAGACTGACCAATATTGACGAGGTACCATGTATCCATGATATTCTGGATAACGTAGCGCGACGGGCTCACAGCAGCATGGCACTTGGCCCATTCATCACCAAGCTTGTAGAATTCGTCTTTCCAAGCAAGGAAACTGACTGTTTCAACGATGGTTGGTTGCACGATCTCTTTTCCGGGGAAGACACCCCAGGTCACCGCGTTTGGGCCCTCTCCGGGTGCATTGGTCTTCAGGTCGCCCTCCTTGTTCACGGAGTAATAAGTAAGGTCAGGATCCCGTTCGATCCTGGTGGTCAACTCAGAGATGTGCTCAGGGGATACGAGAACTTCTAAGTAGGCCTTCTGGTATACATAACCATTTCGTGGTCCCCAGCCGAAGATGGGATCAGAGGACTTTGCACTGTCGACAGCCGGCTGAGAATTGATGGTGAGGAAGCCACGTCGATTGAGATCGATGAGGTTCTCCTGGAGACTGTCGGCCTCTGTGGTGATGGGCTGTTCACTCCAGGGTAGGGAAGAAAGTTTGCCCCGCATGTAGCTCACAAACAAGTCTGAGATGTCTTTGATGGAGTTTGGCCGGCCCCAGAGTTTGATGTTCTGTTCGTTTGTACCTTTTAGGCCAATCCCATAAGCGTCCAACTCGCCGAAAGCCGGAGAGCGCGCGTCGCCCCAGCGTCCGTTCGGGAACTCGTCCCAGTCTTGGGTACGAGCGATGTAGGAGCGGTTACGGTTACGCCAGAAGATTGGTCGCACATTTTCGTCCCGGCGATTGAGGGCCAAAGAAGGCCTCCAGGGCAGCGGCTTCTCCAGAGGACTCTCGATGTCCGGTAGAATATCCAATTCATCGAGCACCATACGGGTCGCCTGGGCGAGATTCATGGTGTAGCTAGACTAGTGAGCAGTGGAATGCAGCAATATATCTTCGCAACTTACAAGTGCAAGTGCGTGATGCCGCCCTTGATCAGATTTTGGCACATCTCTACCACAAGACCCTTTCCAACCTCTCGGACCTCCACATCGTCATTTTTGATCGGCTCAAGAGCTGCGGTCCAGTGGGGCGGGACCACGCATTTTGTCCAGGTTGCTCTGCGCATGAAAGCTGCATATGTGCTGATGGGCATGATACCAGGTATGATGGGGATATCAATGCCCTTTGCTCGAACCTTGTCCACCCAAGCAAGGAATATATCAGTGTCGTAGAACATCTGGGTAATCACAAAGGTGGCTCCGGCATCGACCTTCTCTTTCAGGTGGTCAATGAGCTCATCTACGTTGTCGTTGTCCTCACAGCCTTCTGAGTAGCCGGCGACGCCGATGTCGAAGTGGTTGCCGTAGCGCTCCCTGATGTATTTGACCAAGTCTCTTGCGTAGCGGAAACCTCCAACAGTTGCCTCCCACTTCTCCTTCTCTCGGGGCGGATCTCCCCGCAGGGCCAAGATGTTTGTGCAACCCGACTGGTAAGCCTCCTTCAGCGCGTCGTCAATCTTCGACTTCTCCATGTCGGTGCAGGTAAGGTGCATGCAAGTCTCGAGGCCGTAGACAGACTGGGCCACCTTGACCATCTCGCAGGTGAGCTGGGAGAGGTGTCCGCCAGCCCCCCATGTGACGTCGATGAATTGGGGACCGAGCCCGTGCATGCGGTCCATGCGGTCGTAGAGGTTTTGGACACCCTATACACAGATTTAGGAGATGCAATATAGGGAATATAGGGAATACGGAGGATTAGACTCACCTGGGATGTCTTGGGAGGGAAGAACTCAAAAGAAAAGGTCGGCTTGCCCTCCGCCCTGGCCTGGGCAAGCTTCTGAGAAATGTGCATGATGGCAAAGCGTGTGGTAAAGGGCTACGAAAGGGACGATGGGACGGAAAACTAAGAAGCAGGATGTTAGTATCTCCTGCAAACCACTGCGCAAACGCCCCAGGGTGGACCCATGATGACACTTACAGCGTCCGTTGCTACACGCTCTGCACTCCCCGCACTTTGTGCTGCAAAACTCAATCACCAAACTATCCAAAGTAGCGGGAACGGGCCCACCGATCTGCCAGCTCTCGCTGCATGTACCACGGCCAATTAATCCGGCGGGTTCGTAAGCGGTGTGGGAGATGCTCTGTGGTGGGTGAAGCTCTGCTAAAGAAAAGGAAAATTGGGGGGAAAGGGCTGGGGGAGTCGGAGAACAATCGGAACGATGTTTGCCAAGCACAGGATGCGTTTGTGCGACGACCAGACCGCTAGTTTCGCGAATGCGTGCGTCCGCAGTGGCTCCGTTCGGCGTCATCATTCGGCGTCGGAACAAGAGGGATGCCCGACATTTACAGTTTGGCGGCCTGTTTGGCAAGTGTCGAGGAGGACCGCGCCGAGTATTGCAATTCCCCGTCCGCCCCTCCATACGACGCCCCTGGTACCCATACCCCTGCGCCATCCCGCTGCCGAAACCGCTTCCCCGAATCCCCGGTTTACCCCATGCAGCAAACCCCAACTTCATCAATTATAGACAGCTGCGTCACTGCAGCATCGCGCATATAGCAACACCAAGACCACTGGAAAAGAAAGGAAATCACCATCAGAAGACCCTCCAAATCTCCATTCACCATGTCCCCACTACCCCGCCCCCGCCGCATTGTAGGCGTCAGCCTCAAAATGTACTACGACATCCAGAATACCCTCTCGTATGTCCGGGGTGTCTACCAGTTGGATGGTCTCGCCTGGAACGCCCGCGTAGACCTCTTCGTCATCCCCGACTTTGTCACTCTCATGGAATCGGGTCGCATACTAGAGTCCTCGCACGTCAAACTCGGAGCCCAAGACACGTTCTGGGAAGACAGGGGTGCATATACGGGGGAAGTGTCGCCTTTGACGCTCCAACAAGCGGGGGTGACAATCGTCGAGATTGGACATGCCGAACGACGAGCCATGTTTGGAGAGACGGACGAGCTGGTTGCGAAGAAGGCAGGTGCGGCCGCGAGAAATGGACTCATCCCACTTGTTTGCATCGGGGAGCGGACGCATCACAACATCGCATCTGCTGCCGTGGGCATGGCAGTTCAAGAGTGCACGCCCCAGATCACGTCGGTCCTTGCAGCGGTGCCGGACGATTTCGAGGTAATACTGGCATACGAGCCTGTCTGGGCGATCGGTGCCGCTCAACCTGCGGACCCGGACCACGTAGTGAATGTCACGAAAGAGCTTAGAAAGTTGGCCGCGAATCGAAAGGGCATTACGAGGATAGTATATGGAGGAAGTGCTGGCCCCGGCACTTTTGCGAAGATAGCAGAGGGCGTCGATGGCCTCTTCCTCGGTCGATTTGCACACGATATCAAAAACCTCAGAACCGTCATCGAGGAGGTCGGAGGTGCATAGAAGTTTCGCCACAAATCAGATGTCTGAGTTGTCCTCAACATAGTCTTGGTGGTAGTCACGTGATGCGATTCCGCAAGCGATGTCCAGAAGCGCCTCCCTTTGAGCGATCAGCAATGGTACCAAAATGCGGGGAACAAGCAGTCTTTATACTGCCAGTTACTCCATAGCAGCATAGTATGAAAGGCTCGAACCCTAGTAGCACAGTGCCGCAGTGCCACACCCACCTCGATTTCAACCCAACTATGTCAAACATACTCAAATTGGTCACAGACACCATCGCCACCGTCTCGCAAACCGTCACTGCAACCCTCTCCCCGTTATCCCCAGAGCCAGAGGAGAGAAAGAGAAGTTACACCGAAGGTTGTAAAGGTCATATCGAGTTGATCGGTCCGCTGGATGGTCTCGTTGGACTTGAGAAAGACAAGGAAGAGAAACAGGTTGCGAATGAGAGAAGAAGATGGTCGATTGCCTAACTCTACCGACGCCAGGCCATGCCATCACAATGCCCAGGAGCCTAGATTTTCTAGACTAAACTCTCTCGATCAACTTGATCGGCTCTCGAAAACACGCGCCAGACAGTCCTGATTTCTGGGGTATACCGTTTTATGGGACAATGTATTAGATCTAAATCTAGAGGCCATGGTTATGCAATGGCCGGGTGGGACGTAACATTTGGTAACTGTGAGGCCAGGCAGGCTTGGTAGTCTGCTACAAAAATTTTACCTCCAAATGAATACAACCCAGCACACCTTCACCATGGCCCAAACGTGTGAAGCGTAAACCACCACATGTCTGATAGGCCTTCTGCCCGTGATCATCATGCTTTAAGAAAGGAACTAAATACTCCACATCCCCCCCAAACCCTCACCGACTCCCCTCCCCCTTCCTCTCCCCCTCCAACTCCACCCTCCCTCCATCTCCTTCCGCCAACTCCGGAGCATCTACACTCATACCCCCCGCCCGAACATCGTAACCCACAGAAGTCAAATTGTGCGAACCATACGACATGTGCGGATCCAAAGAAACCAGGTCGGTTGGATGCAGACGTGTCCGTCTGAGAATGAATAATACTGCCACGGCGGTTGCACAGAGTACGGCGAGGCCGCCTATTATGGAGCCTGCTATGATCGGGGTTGCGGGTTGCGGGGTTGCGTGTGGTGGAGTGGACTAGTGTGGAACTGAGGATGTGGATGGAGAACTGGGTAGTGGGGATGATTGAGTGAATGTAGATATGGCCATGGATATGAGGGTCCCAGATGGGGGTGGGACCGGGGAAGTTGTTGAAGCGGGTGATGCGGACGACGGGCTCCATAAATCGGACCCTGTTCTCCATAGAAGAGTGCCTACAAGTCAAGTTGGTAAGGTCAATGCATATCTACGAAACTCGGGCATAGTCTCGCCGGTTGACGACTTACTAATGGACAATGGCATTTCCCTAAAAGCAGTAATGACCAAATCCGCGCCTCGGGCTACATTACTACAAGACAGGCGTGTCAAGGGAATTTGTTTCGTGTGTTGCTCTCCTGGCTCCGTAGACACGTATAAAAATGTCGAGACGCAGGACCGGTCGTTGCCTGTCACACTGCAAACTATATATCAATTAACCGACCTCATTACAACCCCCCCAGGTCAGTTCTCATACATACCAAAGCGATGAGGTTTCCCTCGCAATCAAATACCCATCTGAACATTCCGTGTAGATAGCACACTTCGCTTTGCACACGTCCCAGTGGCCGTTTGTGGACGTTATTGTGACGGAGTTGTTATATATTCTTGGGACCCCTTCCCAGCGACGGCTTAGCCATGGGATATGAGGCAGCAGTGTTACACTCACAGGTCGTTGGACCGAGACTCCAATAGAATAATACTCTGCTATCTGGCCACGCTTGTCTTGGACCCAGACATCCCCCGTCTTCGCATGAATATGTTGATGGCGTGGTGAGAGCGTGTCCTCGAGCAAGGCCGACGATGAGGAGAAGGGGGTTTGAAAGCATGGTCAAATGGTGGGATTTAGAGACACCGGGTTTGACCAGGAATGTTGCGTTATAATAAAGGGGTGTCTTGCGCGGGAGAAGGTGACTCAATACTCATCACGCGCAGGGTTTGAGGTGAACACGTTGTACGAGCCACGCTACATAGCCCAGAGCTTGTATCTCACACAACGTCGAATAGGAGGTCTATGTGGCAGTGCTTGCTTGTAACGCTCTAATGTACATACATACCATCCTCTATACTCCATCTCCCATCCCTCAAAAATAAAACACCAAAGCGTTCGGACCCGCGATATCGAAACTCAGCCAAAAGGTAAACATGACACACGCAACGACCAAGAACATTCTCAAGAACCAATACACGACAGTACCCCAACGTAGTGTTCTCCAGGCCCCCTTCCTTGTCCCGCCATCTCCATCCCCCTCTTGACCACCACCACCGCATTGACGTTTCTCTTTCAACCACTGCTCCGCCCCTATACGATTCACCACGCAAGCAGCCACATACCAAAACAATAGATGTACTACCGATCCCGCCGGTATCATAGCCAAAATCCAAGTCAAGAATAGCCGATTCCGGATGAAAAAGGACAGGCCTAGGAAGTTGGACAGGGCGTTGAGGAGGTAGAGCGCAAAGGCTACGACCAAGAGGAGTTGGAGATAGACTAGGAGGATCTGATCGTGATACCAAGGCTCGCCGCTGAAGGATTGGTAGTACGATGGAAGGTGTGGGGAGACTTTTGTTGGGGGTTTGGAGATGGGGGAGAGGCGAAGGGGCGAGCGGGTGGGGAGTGGTGGGGGAGTGTCAGATTCCAAAGACGAGGGTGAGGGGGAGACTTGGATGGATGGGTGGTGGTTGCATCGGGTTATTGTGCAGGCTGTTGATGTTTGCCGTTCGAGCCTGTCCTCTTCCATTCCATTACTAGCGTCGATCCGGACTTCGTTCAGAACCGCCGGCATCGATGAGGTCTGATGTTTCTCTTTTTCATCCTTCCCCGCTTGTGCAGCTCTATGAGCGGCCTCTGCAGCTTTTGCGTCGTTATCTAAATATGCTTGTGCCATGGATAGCAAGGGAAGTAGAATGAGAACTAACGGCAACGTCTGACCAAAAGACCAGAAATTTTCTTCGAGAACTTTCTCACCTACACTTGGATCGAGAGCAGCGGAGTTCCGAGTATCGTAGAGCTTGATAGTTCCCCAGGCAATTGCAAACGAGAGCCACAGAATCTCGGTGAGCATCGATTCACAAATATCGTAGCTCGCACGGGCGATGACGAATACGACATAGACGGCAAGAAAGGATACATTCCACAAGGTTGCGCGAGTCCCATGGGGTCTCGATTTCCGTTCGAGATGGTGTAGGAAACGCTTGATGTGCTTTCCTGGCCAGGCTCGAAAGTATCTGCGGGAAAATTCGGCTGTTGGGTCGAACAGTCTTATCCCACTATGAATATACGACACCCCGACCACAAGGATGGATACAACCATAGACCATATCTTGGGGCCACCATGGCTGAACGTACCGAGGCGCAGTTGCTTGAAGTAGCATGCTGTGGGCAGCGCCGGATAGAAGCCTCCTCCTTCGTCCGCAAGATCCAACCAGTTATGGCTTCCTGTGGGCAGCAGGGCTACTATCATCAGAGAAGCAAGGACGAACATGAAGAAAATGCGTATTATTCGAAGGGTGTTGTTCGTCTGAAAGTATCCCTCCAAGAAGGTCATGGCTGACAAGAACGTAAATGATGAGAACCATGCCACATATACCATAATAGCCCAATGGTATGCCGAGATGCCACATTTCAGCTGCGAATACCCCGAGATGAGAATGGCAAGGCCTGTGACGAGTTGTGCATCCGAAAGGATAAGAATCGATTTCTCCATCGCGTACTCGAAGCGACGGCTCGGGGTCCATGCGATATATCGGCGCACCAATGCTAGGACATCGCGGTCGACCGCATTGATGTACCTTTTGCCTCTTCTATTGCTCCGGTCGGGATTGTAGACGGTGATGTAATGAAAGATCAGGAGTGCTAGTGTCAGATATGCCGTGATGGAAAATCCGAGAATGACCTGGCCGGATCAGTAAGTGCAGGAAGTGGCGATACGGGAGAAAACGTACCCCGATACCAGACAGCTCAGGATTCGGCAGCAATGGCGGTGCATTGGAGATGCCGCTGATGTTGAAGGAGTGGATCCATTCGCACTCAGACTTATGGCAGTGCAGGTCCATGATGTGATTGTGTTGGACATGGTTCGATGTTGGAGGATGTTCGGCATCGAGAAAATGCATATATTTTCTATCCGGCATAATGAATGCAAGCTAGTAATCTCTTTCAAGCGAAATGATGGACTGTTCGGGATGGTGGGGGGTGGGGAATGTGAGTAACAAAGAAGAGGTGCCACCAACGACCCCCTGGAAGGAACGATGATGGTTTCGGAGCAACCTTCGAATGCCTCCCATATGTGCTCCTATGGAGAGTCCAGATGTTTGCAACTCAGGATTCGAGCATAAAATATGAGGTCCCGCGGATCAAAGTAAGTCTGGAGCCGCTTGATTTTGGGCTCATTCGCTCGAGCTTCAACTAACGTTGTACATGTTCGACGACATTGTCTCAATGGTGGCTCTCTGGGTACAAGTACCACATGGTGAGCACTCAAGATTACTTGGTACTTGCCATCTAAGCCCCCATGGGTAAATGTCTCCCCATATCTAATGAATGACTAGGTACATGTGAAAGGAGTGGATAAGAAGGAGGATCAGGAATTGATACCAGAGGGGCTTTGAGACATCGCGAACCTCTTCCAAGCAGCATAGCGACTGGTTTTAGGACGAAACGGAGCATTAGTCTCCAAGATCTTACGCTAGAGAGTGGACCATGAAGACTACGAGGAGGTTGGGATGGGAGAATCGACCGAGGCCGAAAGCGGAAAGGCAGCCTCGGTTAGCGGCCGTCTGTGCGCTGAAATCTTGGCAACCTCCGAAATTTTGAAGATTATCGATTAGCTTTTCTGCCACAGCGAAACTGCCCGCGACACTTCACACCCAACCCCCCTCCGCGACCTCACCACCGCCGCCATGAAGACCCAGTGGAAGGACATTCCCGTGGTGCCCACGAGCCAGGAGTTCTTGGACATTGTCCTCTCTCGAACGTACGCACATTTTGTTCGCCATTGCTTTGCGCGGGGCTAACTCTTTCGCAGCCAGAGGCGACTTCCCACACAGATTCGAGCCGGTTTCCAGATCAGCCGTATTCGCGCCTTCTACACGCGAAAGGTCAAATACACATCCGAGACCTTCACTGAGCGTCTGTCCGGCACCATCGAGGCCTTTCCCCGCCTCCAAGACATTCACCCGTTCCATCGTGATCTGCTGAATACACTCTACGATGCCGAGTATGTAGAAACATGCCTATACTGCATGGAGAATCGCTAACACCGTCTCTAGTCACTTCCGGATTGCCCTCGGCCAGCTCAACACTGCGAAATCCCTCATCGAGTCAGTCTCTCGCGACTACGTGCGCCTCATCAAGTATGGCCAGAGTTTGTTCCAGTGCAAGCAGCTGAAGCGAGCTGCCCTGGGACGCATGGCGACAATCTGCAAGCGTTTGAAGGATCCGCTCGTCTACCTGGAGCAAGTCCGACAGCATTTGGGTCGTCTGCCCGCAATCGACCCCAACACCCGCACCCTGGTTATCTGCGGATACCCCAATGTGGGCAAGTCGAGCTTCCTCAAGAACATCTCCCGCGCCGATGTCGATGTCCAGCCATACGCTTTCACGACCAAATCTTTGTTCGTGGGCCACTTTGACTACAAGATGCTGCGTTTCCAGGCCATTGACACACCCGGTATCTTGGACCACCCCCTTGAGGAAATGAACACAATTGAGCATCAGAGCATTTGTGCTATTGCGCATTTACGGGCATCTATCATGTACTTTATGGATCTGTCAGAGCAGTGCGGCTACTCTGTTTCAGCACAGATCGCTCTCTTCCACAGCATCAAGCCTCTGTTCGCGAACAAGCTGGTTTTCATCGTTATCAACAAGATTGATCTGATGAAACCCGAAGATCTTGACCTAGAGACGCAGGAACAGCTTCAGGGCATGCTCAAGTCTGGAGAGGTCGAGCTTCTTCAGCTGTCCTGCACCACCACCGAGGGTGTAATGCAAGTACGCAATGCGGCCTGCGATCGTCTGCTTGCAGCACGAAATGCAGAGAAGTTGAAGGGCGGGACCAACAGCTCGGGTGAACCTACTGGACGTCTTGGCGATTTGCTCAAGAGGATTCACGTTGCTCAGCCTTTGGATGGTGTTGTGCGCGAGACCTTCATCCCCGACGCTGTCAAGAACAGGATGAAGTACGACAAGGACGACCCGAACCGACCGAGATTGGAGCGCGATCTCGAAGAAGAGAACGGTGGTGCAGGTGTTTACAACTTCAACATGCGAAAGAACTACATCCTGGATGACCCCGACTGGAAAGAGGACCGGATCCCCGAAGTCTTCAAGGGTCAGAACGTCTACGATTTCATTGACCCTGATATCGAGGAGAAGCTTGCCGCTCTTGAGGCTGAAGAGGAGAAGCTGGAGGCAGAAGGCTTCTACGAGTCTGAGGAGGAGCTTGAAGACGCAGAGGAGGCAGAGATTCGATACAAGGCCGAACTCATTCGTGAGAAGAGGCAACTCATCCGAAACGAAGCAAAGATGAGAAAGAGTCTGAAGAACAGGGCCATGATCCCGAGGTCAGCCAAGGCGATGAAACTCTCCCAGATGGAGAAGCACCTCGACGGTCTCGGCTTTGATACAACCAAGATTGCAGAACGAGCCCGGAGCCAGAGCCGTGGACGTCCTGCCACCCGCACACGATTTGAGAGCGCCGGTCCTGACGCCATGGAGCTCGACGATAACAAGACTGCTCTTAAGCGCGCGATGAGCAGAGCCAGGAGCCAGAGCACAAACAGGAGGGATGACGGTGTTACAAATGAGGTCGCGCGAGCCAAGGCAGAGAGGCTGCAGAAGTTGTCGCAGAAGAAGATGAACAGGATGGCCAGACAGGGTGAGGCCGATAGGCACACAACTGGATCGTTGACGAAACATCTTGTACGTTTTCTCGCCAAACTCGGCTTGACTATAATTGCTAACATATCGACAGGTTGTCGGCAAACGTGGTATGGGCAAGACGGATAGGCGGTAAAAGCATTTCGACAATGGATAGGTTTTGGTTTATCCGGAGCTATGGAGGCGTTTAGGTTGCATTTGCAGTTTCTTACTTTCTGAAGATTCGGTCTTCTCTGATGGAATGATACCTATGTGCATCTGATAGAAAAGTCACGAATGCAAAACGTCGCATTGCTGCTTGTTTACAAACGGGAGTACTATTGTGTGGTCTCGTTATATGGCTCTCTTCGTTGAGAGGATCCAGCTTCGCCAGCTTCATATCCGTTTCTTCATGCGTTACTCTCAGCAGGCTTTTTGGGGGGGGGGGGGGGGTCTGATCAGTCTGACTTGATGTTCGCCAACTGAAAGTTAAGGTAGCGAGGACCGACAGTTGCATTTCCGATACTTGCTTTGAATTAATTTTGTAAGAAGGGCTCGCAGTAAAAGACGTTTCGGGGCTGAGGGAACCACTAGTCTTAGGTCCATTTCTCCTTTACAGTAAGGCGCTGAACAAGTATAGTTTGTGAAGTGGGAACGTGCAGATGGGCAACGGATATCGCAAAGAAGGGACGGGCGGAAAAGCTTAGCGGTCCCTAATTTGATGTCTGGTGTGCTTGCTGGCCAATTGGGGGGGTTGGCCGCGGATTGCATGATGTGCGGCGACAGCCGTTGGGAAGGAGAATGCGAAGAGCGAGGTGACGTACGCCTCGCTATGGCATGGTTATTTGGAGCATTACTCGTGTGGTCGGCTTTTTTGCTACGAATCGATATTGTGTTGTTTTTGCATGGCAAGGTCGTGCATGGATTCGAAATTCAAGTTTTGGATTGTGTATCTCGAGGAAGGCAGGCTGGAGGGAGGTACCTGACGTACCCACCAGTGTCAGCGGCGACCACGGATTTGGACATGTTCGACCTGTCTAGGCTGGGATGGGTATACCTTGTGGCCGAGTCGCACCACGGGGCCAATGGGGTCCTGTGCTGCGCCTGACGGCGAGGCTGGTCGCCTAAATTTGGACGAGATGGACGTTGGGCTTGGGTAGACTAACTATTCGGGGTTTGCTAACGTCCGGGTTTCATGGTGGAGCTTAGTTCCTTTGTACTGCACCGTGACTGTTGTCCGACATTGAGTGCATGTCCACCACGTCGAGAGATGCGTTGGATATTTGTGAAGGAGGGTGTAAAGAGGCGAGGAAAAGAGCGTGGTGCAGATGGTGGAAGTCCCAAGGCCGGCAACAAAGCACCAACCAACAACAGTCCAGCACGTCCGTCCGATCAGACTTCATTTTGAACGGTTAATCGCAACCGCAGAAACCCACCAACTGAGCATTGCGCTACCAGTAACCCATGGCACGCCTAACCCAGCCTTACACGCAAAAAAGCCCTGATCTTTACCACATGCGGGTTCGAGCATCTTCACAGACGGCGCCAAGAAGCGCGCCGGTGTGCAGCATGTCTCCGGGTGGTGCTTGTCCTTGTGCCAAACAGGGTTCGTTTGGGGGCTGGAGCCGGGATCAGGTGGAGATGGGGGTTCATTGAAGACTGGACGGAGGAACGTTTGGATGTCGATGCGGGACTCATTTACTTGATTGCTTTCTCTTTTCACTGCTTTTGGGCGGGTTGGATACGAAACGGATTCTCGGACGTTCGGTTTCTCTGTGTCGTTTTTGTCTTTCTGCTTTCTGTGGTTAGGGAGAAGGCTTGAGAGATAGACTTGTGAATAAAAAGAGAGGACCTGAAAAAGAAGATATGGGTAGAGCATCCAACAGGTGCCTGTTGGCGCTGCTTTGGGCGAGTGCGGCATTGGCTACGCCTTGTAAGTTCTACGTACTTCCTCTTTGTGCAGTTACTCACTTTTATATTTCCACAAACGTCTCGATCTATACTGACATGTCTTCCAGTAATCGCAACCCCACTCGACTCCCGTGCGGACCTTACCGCATGCCCCAACGGGATAACAGAGAAAGGCAACTACACATCGAACAATGGAATGAGCTTCACCACGTACTGCGGTCAAAACAACCCCTTCAACGATGCCCACGACCCGTTCCTCGTCCCCACGATGCAAGAATGCATGGAGCGCTGTTCTCGATTCTGGGGAGATGGCGAGGGCTGTTTCGGGATCGTCTGGCGCGAAGACCAGAACTGCTGGCTGCGAAACTCCAACGTCACATTAGCCACGCTGGAAGAACCAGAAGGCGGTATACACTTCGCCATGGTGGACAAGACGGATATGGTAGCGCTTGATACCGATTGTCCCGCCACTGATCTCTCAACGCACACGCTGGACAACGGGATCGGGTATACAGTACATTGCGACAAGATGATCAACGGCTACGACGCTTGTTTCCAAGGCTATCCCGAATGCTTCGCTGAGAACTCTGACGACAGCTCATTCCGAGGCTTCTACCACGCAACGAGCCTCGACGACTGTCTCAACTACTGCGTACAGGAGCATCCGCTCTGCCGGGGCGTCTTTTACAACCCAGGACTAGAAATCGGCTTCGCGAACTGCTGGCTCAAAACAGGCTTCAGCGACGGAATCGAATCGCCGGGCAGCAACATAGGAGTCATCCATTCAGCGGCCATCACGAGCCTAGACCGAATCGACACATCGTGTCCCTCGTCCGAAGCCTACACGACCTCGAACAACAAACAATACGAAATCCACTGCAACCAGCTCAACACGGGGACGAACCTCACATCAGTGCACCGCGAAAACATCACCTCGTGCATCGACACATGTTCCAACCGCGAAAAATGCATCGGCGTAGTCTTCGACTCGAGTCTGCTCGGCGGCTACGAAAACTGTTACCTCCAAAACACGACCAGCGTCATCACCGACCAGGCCTCGGCCACATATGCCATTTTGGCCGACACGCCCTTGCCGAGTAGTACCTCCAGCGCGACGTCCTCGCCCTCATCCTCAGCCTCATCTGACTCCTCCACCTCCTCATCCAACTCCCCATCCAGAGCCTGGATCGCGGGCCCCGTGATCGGCGGCCTCGCGGGCCTCGCCATCATCGGCCTAGCCATATTCTGGTGGCGCCGCTACAAGAGCCCGACGAGCAAGGCAGCCGCGAAATCAGATTATGTAGCTGCGCCGGCGTATTCGCCGTACGGGGGCGATGCGTCCATGGGCCATGTGCATGGTGCGGGCTATGCGCCTGTTGAGATTGGGGGGGAGAGGGCTGTCAAAAACCATCCGAGTGAGATGGCGGCGACAGAGTATATGCCGAGTTCCAAGTATGCGAGGAGGGAGCCGGATGCGGAGCCGCAGGAGTTGCCTTAGGGAGGGGTGGTGGGGGGTGGGGACGGGATATATGGATTTGGGGTGGGAGTGGTTGAGAGGAAGGCTCAAAAGGGGGACGGGCGAAGAACCGCGGGATTGGGGGAAGAAGAGCTTCATGAGTGGGCAGGGGATGATTCGGCTTGTAGCATGTTTTTCCAGCGTATTGATAATTGTAGATATTTGCATCTCGTTTTTTTTCAGTCTTTGCATCGAGAGAGCGAGCGCTGGGTACCTACTCTTTTGAGAAGAGGGGAAGGGAGTGGACCAGAATCCTGATATTTCAATTATACCCTTTCTTGAAAATGATCTGGGCCGTGTTAATTGAGTGCATTGTTACCACAGGGTCCTTTTTCATGTCAGTATGGAGAAGGTATTCACACTATTAGTTTCAATCTCCGGTGGTTTGGGAGTGGAGTATTTATGCCTGCTTATGCTTCGCTACTGGCCCCCAGGTATCTATCTAGACGAGGGATTCTTTTCGAATTTGACATCCTTATAAACAAGGGAACAACGACGGACAAGAAATCATAGTTAACTACTTGATGCTTGTCATCCGACGCTCTTTTAAGCTCCATCAGCAATGCCACTAGCATCGGGCATCTTGGCGACTCCTGGTGCAGACTTCGGGAAGGTAGGGTATCTAGATCCCACCTGGACATGCTAACATCCTCGACCCCAAGGTAAATTATACTGATTTGTATTATATGTAGCTGCATCCCTGTCCTCATGGCTGTTATACACACTGCATGCTACATGGACTGGCTGCGGCGCTAAAACTAGCCCAGATCCCACCATTCATAAAGACACCGGTCCCGATCCAGAGTGCATGAAACCCAGAGCCGCCTATTGTACAGTGGGAATAACCCATGCTGAGAGTTGAGAGAAAAGTGTGCGCAAAAGCGAGCTGATGCAAAAAGGTTGATGTGGTGAAGGGAACGCCCTGTCCTGCTTCGGCTGTATAGTTTTGTTTATCGTTCCGGGGGCGGGTTGTCTATTCGCTCTCAAAGACGATTTTCCGTGTCATCTGCATCCATATTAGCATTCTTCCTTTCTTTCCATATTCCATGAGATAGGGACACGTACAGCCCAGGTGCCCGCAACACTCGCCACAATCGCACTACTAATCACCATTGGCCGCACCCCTCTCGTGCTCTTGAACACGGCCCCGCTCAGCGCACCCGCCACCACACTGTTGGTCACATCGTGCTTCCCTCTCCAGTAGCCAATCGTGCTGTTGATCCCGTTGTACGTCAGCGCAACCACGCCCGCCGAATTGCCCAGAAAAGGACCCCGCCGTGTCATCGAGTTGAGCACGCCGTTGAGCCGTAACCGCGGGCCCATGGAGGCGTTGGTTTTTTGCAGTCCCTCGGCCATTCCCCATGCGCCGCCGATGGACAGGGCTGAAAGGTACGACACGCCGGTGCCGTAGCAGAGATCGTCTGACCATCCGCGAGAGGGGAGTGCGGAGCGTGCGCCGGGGAGATCAGAGAGGACCGAGTCTTCGAGAGTGAGATAGTCGAGCGTGTCTTGGTTGAGGCCGGCGAGGGGATGTAGTTGCGAGGGGTCCAGTAGGAATTCTGAGGGGTTCTGGATGGCGGTATTCGGGTCGAAGGGTTGTGGTATGAAGGTGTCGTGCGGCTCGGGTGCGGGTGTGCTTTCGGCTTTCGACCGCCGGCCTGTGAGGGTGTCCCAGCTAGAATTACAGGTCAGAAGCAATCTTTCGGGGGAGGAGAGGAAATGCGGAGGCGTACATGGTCATCTTGAGAGTGTAGAGGTGGAAGGTGGAGGGTGGTGGTGCAGCGCGACTGCCTTTGACGGCCTTGTGGCTCTCCTCAATGCCGAAAATGCGCCGTCAATAGAGCAAAAGAAGCACGAATAAAATTCACTCGGCACGAATAGATGCGCAGCTGATGGGGGCAGTGGGAGGCGGCGATGTCGACGGGTGTCTTTGCCTCGGATTCGCGATAAAAAGTTCTAGTCGTCACCTTGCTAGCAAAAAGCGCACGGACCCGCTCTTCCGAGCTCGGAATCAAAAATCGAGCAGCCCCTCCGGCTCGAACTCACCACCACACGCCACATTGACACAATTCTTCACCATGGCGCTCCAAGAATACAAGGAGAACTTCATCAAGGCCTGTGTGTCCTCCGAGGCCCTCAAGTTCGGCACCTTCACCCTCAAGTCCAAGCGGATATCGCCCTACTTCCTGAATGCGGGCTTCTTCCACCGCGCAGATCTGGTGCGGTCTATTTCCACTGCCTACGCCCAGACTCTCAAAAGCTACTCTGATGTCCATCCCGACTTTGAATTTGACATCTTGTTTGGGCCGGCATACAAAGGGATTCCACTGGCGGCGACGACCGTGGACAAACTCGCCGATGTGGATCTGGAGAAGTTTGGGATGAAGAGCTATAGCTTCAACCGAAAGGAGGCCAAGGACCATGGAGAAGGCGGGAACATCGTTGGTGCTTCCTTGAAAGGGAAGAAGATTGTCATCGTAGACGATGTGATCACTGCTGGGACTGCGATTCGCGAGGCAATTGAGATCATCAAGGCCGAGGGCGGCGAGTTTGTGGGCATCATTGTCGCTTTCGACCGGCAGGAGAAGACTCCAAGTGCTACAGATGACGATGGGACGCCGAGGCCCAGCGCTATTGGAGAGCTCAGGAAACAGTATGGCGTCCCCGTGCTGGCTATCTTGACCCTAGACGACATTATCGAGTACTTGCGGGCCCTGGGTAACGAAGAAGACCTGAAGCGATTGGATGCATACCGAGAGAAGTACAAGGCAAGTGATTGATGTAGTCCGGCTCTGGTCCATGTATCAGATGAGAAAGGAAAATGAATAGATACCCCAAGATCCACATGCAAGCTAGACATTTTTACCGGCGAGAATTAACACCGTCGAAAGAGGATAGCTCCCATGAGAACTGATGTACACTAGAACAATATGTCAACTCATGGTAGACATGGTCGTATATAAAACGAATAGAGCATTCTTATTGGTCAGCGAAGCCCGCGGGAACCCTTTCCTTCTGCCAGCAATGGTCAGCAGTCTGCTGCAATTCAAGAAACATCGGACAATTCCAGTCTCCCCTCTCCATTAAAACACTCAGATATCGACACAGAATGTGCCAATCTCCAAATGCCGTCTTCGGCACTTTATACCTCAATCTGTACGGTTGCATCCTGGTGGGGCTAGCTAAGCTTTCTGAACCTGAACACGTCTCATCAACTACCTTCTCCTCATAGCGAGCCCATACTTGCCAATCTATCCGACCGAAAGAATGCACCATGTATTACCCAAGCGCTGCGGGCTATCCACATGCGGCCGTTTATACTCGCTCGTGGACAGCGGAGTCTTGGCGCGCTGAGAATTGGGCGATAGGTGCTCCGCCATAACCGTGCAGCGAGCAGTGGCAGCGGAGGCGCGAAGGTGTCTTCTCCACTCCCACGTCGCATTCTTTTTTTCTTTCTCTACTGCGTCGGAGATTGACGTCTTTTTTCTTACGTGCGGTTCTGTGGAGGATCGCCGGCTTACCTTATTCCCCTTTCGTTTTCTCACCCCCCAGGGCTGTGTCGGGCACGCCTCTGTGCTCGAGCAGCTCAGGAGTGACCGTCACGGTCTCTAGATCCACACGCACCGTTCGGCGGACACCACATCGGTCCTCGCCCTTTACGCATTACGACCCAAGATGAACAAGAAACTCCGAATCAAGCCGCCGCGCGGCGGGTACCAGCCCATGTCCCGCCGACATGTGCGCACCCTGTCCTACGCCTTTCTCTTCGTCTCCGTCTTCGGACTTTTCTACGTATTCAGCCGCCCCACCGATTCTCTCGCCGTCCCATTCGAGCAGCACGCAGCCTACATGAACGACCGGAGAAATGTAGACAATCGCTTTAGCAAGGCCTCCTACGACTGGCGAAAGGCGCCCTTCCACAACCGTCCAGCGTCATACAAGCAATTGCCCAAGGGGAAGCCGAAGGAATTGCCCAAGATACAATATGACTTCCAGGAGGAGTCCAGGTCGCGGCGGAAGACGAGGGAGGCGCGGAGGGTGGCGGTGAGGAACGAGTTCAAGAGGAACTGGGCGAGTTACAAAAAGCTGGCCTGGGGGATGGATGAGCTTGCACCGATCGCAGGGAGGGGCATCAGCAGTTTTGGTGGGTGGGGAGCTACGTTGGTGGACTCTCTGGACACATTGTGGATCATGGGGTTGAAAGATGAGTTTCGGGAGGCCGTGGAAGCAACGGCCGGCATTGACTTTGGCGGCGTGGTGGATGAGTTCGGGGGTGCCATTAGTGTTTTCGAGACCACGATACGGTATCTTGGGGGCCTGCTGAGCGCCTACGATCTTAGCAACGAGAAGGTGCTCCTGGACAAGGCGATCCAGGTTGGTGAGATGCTCTACCGCGCTTTCGACACACAGAACAACATGCCTCTGGACCGATTGTACATCGACGTTGCCAAGGAAACCACCGGAAATGGATTCACGTCAGACAGCAACATCTGTTTCGCTGGCATTGGCTCCCTTACCATGGAATTTGTCCGCCTAGCTCAAGTCACCCAAGACCCCAAGTTCTACGATGCGGTCGCCCGCGTGACTGAGTTCTTTGACCGCGTACAAAACAGCACGCGCATCCCCGGCCTATTTCCAATCTGGGTGAATGCGTTCAATCAAGACATGTCCTTTGATCGCACCTTCTCCATGGGAGCCATGTCGGATTCCTCGTACGAATACTTCCCCAAGACCTTTGCTCTCCTTGGCGGCTTGGAGCCAGCCTACGAGAAGCTATATCGCGAATCTGCGCCTCTAATCGACAAATATATGCTCTACCGGCCCATGCTTCCTGATCCCAAAGTCGGCGAGGAGCTCCTGTATTGTGGAGAAGCGACCGCAGTCTCGACCCAAGGGGACAAGCCCCTGTTGAACTCGGAAATGCAGCATTTGACCTGTTTCATTGGGGGATTCTTCGGACTCGCGGGGAAGCTGTTTGAAAACAAACACCATGTTGACCTGGGCGCGAAGCTGACGGAGGGATGCATTTACGCGTACAAGACCATGCCGACAGGTGTCATGCCAGAAGTGTTCAACGCATTGCCTTGCCCGAGCCGAACGGAATGTCCTTGGAATCAGACCCTCTACGAGGAAAAGGTCATGGATAATTCCTATGGAAAATATGGGGACGATCTGGAGACTGTGATGAAGGAACTCAATATCCCAGTAGGCTTCACGGCTCTCCGAGACAAGAGGTATCTCCTGCGCCCTGAAGCTATCGAATCCGTGTTCGTAATGTACCGTATCACAGGTCATGAAGAGTACCTCGACCACGCATGGGACATGTTTCAAGCCGTCAAGAAATATTCAACCACTGCCTTTGGCAACGGCCAGATCGTGGATGTCACAGATGCGCAAAGTGGCGTTACGCCAGAGGATAAAATGGAGAGCTTTTGGCTGGCGGAAACGCTCAAGTATTTCTATCTCATATTCAGCCCGCATGATATGATCAGCCTGGACGAATGGGTGTTCAATACAGAGGCGCATCCGTTCAAAAGGCCAAAGTGGGAGGCGTTGGTGGTGCAGGGATGAAGGGACCAACCCTTCGGGTGGAATTGGTTGAAGTGAGCTTTGCATTTTGCACGATACCCGCTCGGGGCGAGAAGCTCTGATGTTGCATTGCATGGAGTATTGGGTACCTACCTATAGGTATAGATGGATGGCATTGGGGGGGGCATGGTACGGACCATATTCTACTCATTCCCTATGGTAACGTTCCGCTTGGCGTACAAAAGCAAAATCCGATTAATGCTATTCAAACATCTGAAAACAGTCCTATCCCACATGTGGAACCTCGTGAAGCCTCGGGTCACACAGCATTTTTTTTGAGTGTCTCGGAGTGAGTGCTGCGCCACAAGAGTCGGCAAATCGCCATCCTCAACGTCATTTGGACGACTGACCTTTCTACCTCTGCACCTCTAACTTCTGCTGTTGCAACAGCACCGCAAATATTAACCCTTTCAGCGCCTTATACGAAGACCCAGTAAGCGAAGTTGGCGACTCGTCATCTTTCGGTCTGAGCTGGGGTCTGCACACGTACTCTTCCATGCTTTGGCACAAGGCAGCAGTTTAAAAAGCCAGGCTAAAGGGAAAGAGTTGCAGCAGAGGCTCTTCACAGATTTCTGTCACTTGATCGCAAGGGTGTCTCTCTTCCATTCCCATCTCTCTCTTCCTCCATTGAATCCCGAAATCACAGAAGAGGAGGATTACCCCCACCCTGGCTTTGCACCAACATCGCCACCACCTGGCCACGCAATCCCTCCACCCTCGCAAACATGGACATCCCAAGAGGCCACGCCAAACTCCCGCTCACCGACCACGACTTCCTCGACTTCATCTGGAACTACTTCAAGGCTGAGTACTCGCCCATCCGCTCCTTCTGGTCCACAGCGACGGCGGAACCGCACCAATCCCAACGATGGATCACCATGGGCCGCGAACTGGTCCCTACCACATTCCGCCCTGCGAACGCTCAGGCGCAAAAGGATCTCGAGTCGTTGGACTTGTTTGTTCGCCGGCGGAAACTGGATGCAGGGTTTATCCGGGGCTTGGTAGTCCGGTACGCTAAATACGAGGTGCATGAGCGGCTGGAGAAGAAGCTGTATGAGAGTGCGCGGCTCGATTTAATGGTGCGAAAGGCGTTGAAGGAGAAACATGTCATTGATGCTTTGTGGCCTAGTCCAGCGCCAAAGGCCATCTCGAAGCCTCTGCTGGAGCAGGGCGTGAGCGTGAGGAGTTGGTATGGGGATATGTTTGCAAAGTATTTCAAGGGGTTGTACTCGGTTGATGACTTTTTGTTGAGGCCTGAGGTCGATCAGTATATCAAGAGTACTGGGACGTTGATGTTGGTGCCGTTTATCGATCATTTGGTGTTTGGGGATGTGGAGCCCATTGTGCCAATCGTGTCGAAGGGGGCAGGTTTTGCGAATTCGGGACAGTGGAAGAAGAAAGAGGTTGGGACGTTTGGGGAGCCAGACAAGTTTGAGGTTCGGTTCGATGCAGAGGCGAATGTCGGGGAGACGTACAAGAAGAGTGTGGTTCGGCAGTGCCAGTGCTTGAAATGTGGGAGCAAGAGGGATGTCACCGTCGTCATATCCGTTGACCCCTATCCTGGGCCGGTTTCAAGAACAGTGCCCAGTTCGAGTTCACGAAAGATGGGGGATCCAAAAATGCCACCAAGAAAACACAACTCAAAGGCCGCCCAGAGGTACAGTCCGGGCTACGACATGCCAGGAAACGACGCTGTCACCGTCTCGAACCCCATCCCACCGCCGCTCCCCATCGAAGAACCATCCACAAGCCCAGCAGAGCAAAAGAAACAATGTCCCCGCTGCACGTTCCTCAACCACGCCGACCTGGCAGCCTGCGAAATATGCGCAGCAGACCTCCCTCCATCAGCCATTGTTGCGAAACCTCCCAGCCCAGTCTTGAAAAAGACTCCTACAACTACATCGCATTCACATTCGGAATCCCTTCCTCCACCTACAACCCACTCTAATTCCCACAACAAAGGACTAGCAGACCTCCGACCCTCAGCACTGAACCGCCACAGTCTAAGCTCAACCCTCTTCTCCATCTTCCCCTTCTCCCAAGAACACCAATCAGAACACCACGCCAATCTCCCCGCCACCCAACCCATACAACCCCCAGAGACGACCGAACCACCCACTCCCCAACCGCCCCCCCAACCCAAACCCAAACCCCGCCCTACACCAAAAGGAAAACAGCAAGAACGCCCTCGAACCCACACGGAAGAAAAACCGCAGAAACACAACCCAGAACAACCCCCCAATCCCAACCCCACACCCAACCCCCCATCCACACCACCCCCCAACCTCCTCGACGCCGACCCCACCACCCCCTTAACCGGCGCCCCTGAAATGACAATGATGCTACTCACCCCCCTCCCCGCATCCACCACATCAGACCCACACCCGCGCTTCCCGACGGGCCTGCCGCAGAACCTCATGGACGATTTCGTGCCTGTGTCGCCGTCGTTTCGGGATGCGGAGGATGAGGATGCGGGGTGGGGGGAGATGTCGAGGGAGGAGGCGAGGTGGAGTGGGGAGAGGGGGAGGGGTGGGGATGGGGATGGGGGTGATGGGGATGAGGATGAGGAGAGTGAGGGGGATGGGGAGAAGGTGGGGTTTATTGATCTGGATGCTGTGGCTTTGGAGGAGAAGGGGGTTTGGGGGGGGGATGAGGAGGAGGATGGGGATGAGTGAGGAGTGGGGAGTGGGGGTAAGGGGGATGAGGTGGGTAATCTAATATGGTGGAGTTATCAGGGTTGTGTATTTAGCTTCCCCGTTCATACAATATTTTGCATATTTTTTCCATGTAGCATTTCTCTGCGCTGTCCTGCATCTGTTCCTCTTCACTCTCTCTCTCTCTCACACACATTCCACGGATTCATCATGCCATGGTAAACGAACGGATCGTAGCGTCGTATATATACAGCATTAATAATATATACACATGCATCTTATATACGAACATAGAAGTCAGTAGCTACAGGATATGCCCCACTCCCACCACCACCACCAGCACGACTATCCAAAGCCCAAATTATCCCCTACTCATGCTATGCTATTGCTGCCAGACTTCCAGTGTTACCAAGCACACACATGCCACATGTCATACCGCTGTGCGCTATAACCGCCTGTTTTCCTTTTCCTTTTCCACGTCAATAACCCACCACACCCTTGACAATGCCTAGACATCGCTATCACTAGTCCCTCCATTCCGCTCACTCGCACCCTTGATAACACGCGACAGATCAAACACTGCAGACCCGTTAGCATATACCCCCAACCACTCAACGTCTCAACCCCTCTCTGCAACCCTCTCCAACCGAAGAAAAGGAAATCACACGTACCAGGAATCTCAAACGGAAAGTCCAGACTAGCCAGCATGATAGCGCTAAAGATCCACCATCCGAAGATGCTGGTGCAGAAGGTGAAGGCGCCAGCGCAGACCTGGAGGCGGTGCGCGCGCTCGAGGTTGCCGTTGTTGGTCTCAAAGTAGGCGCCGGCGAGGCAGGAGAAGCCGACGACGAGGGTTAGGAAGATCATGAAGAAGACGAAGTTTGTGCGCAGCGAGCAGATGAGGTAGATGAAGCACATGACGGCCATGGCGATGAAGAAGAAGGCTGGTGGTGGGGTTAGTTGGGTGCGTGTATGTATGGTGGATGGATGGAGGGAAAGGGGTGGGATGGGTCCTCAAGGAGAGGATAGGGGTGAAGATGGGAGATGGTTGGGAGGAGAGAAAACGTACCAAAACTGGACCTGAAGCCAACGGTATCGATTCCATCGGCTGCGACGTCAGTGGTGGAATAGGCGCCATACGCATTGTAGAAGGGCGTAAGTGTCGCAGCCCAGCCCAACCAGAAGGCGCCAAAGGAGCCAAAGACGACAAAGGGGAACGTGTTGCCAATGATCCACTGTTGTTTGTTAGTCTTGAACGACTGTCGATGGCGGAAAGATGGAGGAGAGGAGAATACTTACTTCACCGATGGAACCGAGAACCATGAGGAGTCCGCCAAAGAAGAAGTAGGTTCCGATTCCGGCGGCGCCGTTCCCGCCTGCACCTCGCCAGCCCATAAGGTCCATGCTCAAGGGCGTGAGAGAAATGAGGAAGCCGATGAGTGCGCTATCATGACATCAGAATCTATCAACATCTCATCCGATACCACGCATTAGAGCTTACAGTGGAGTAGGATTGCCCAGTGTTCTTCGCAAGTCACCCGATACCTTGTGCTTTGGCTCGAGGTAGAGTTTTTCGAACAATTCCGGACTGATGGAGACACTGCCTGCGGTGCGGATCTTCCGGAGAGCGGCCATGGAGTCGTGGCTGGCGTCGAGGTGCATGTGACTTGCCTCATAGCCTGAATTTGTTGTTAGCCCGAGTAAAAAGGGGGAAGACAAGCCAAACAACGCACGATGGTTACGCGTACCATTGTGACTAAAGTCCTTTTCTAATGGCGGTGATACGTCGACTCTTGGTGTCGTGTGGTTGTTTCCGTTGAGATGCGGCTCTGGTCCAGCAAGATTCTCATTGTTCAATGTCCTCTCACGGAGGCCCTCGCGTTGTTGTGCCATTACGTGGAAAGAGATGACGAGAGATAAAAGGTGTAAGAAAGATGGGAGATGGATACACAGGAGGGAAGTGTTCAGTCAAGAGGTAAAAGGGAATGGGTAACGAGCCAATTTCCAAATACCACACCAGTGTGAAAGACCTGAGGTAATGCAAGTTACAACCAAGGTGCTGGAAACGAGGGGAACGAAGACTCTCATATAATGAGGTCAAGCCGTTCAGCGGCTCCGCACGACAATGGGCTGTAAATGTTCAGTGTTAGCTGCAAGTGGCAACGCGTCTCGTTTTGGGATGATCGGACAGCCATCATTCGTCTAAATAAGCTCCTGGGCGTATAGCTTCGAGGCTTCCCGCGGGTAGCCAAGCCCTGTGCACCTTGCATCTCCCTTGCAAAGGTCACAATGGTGAGGATTTTCCACGGAGGCCGGGCATAAGGACAATTACTAGTCGAGCCTAGCGGTCCTTCTTCCCTAGACCCCTGAGCTATTGGACACGAACTGGTCACTGGATCTGAGATTTTTGAGAGGTGTCGTCGAATATCAGAATGCCATGTTTGGTCTTCAGAAGCAGATCTTCTCCAAGCATTGCGAACACACTGGGCAATGGCGTTGCTCTTGAGTCCATCCTCAAGCCGCAGAGGTGAATGGGTAAGAAACCTCATACACGAGGCCTGGTATGACCATTGGATGATACATGACCTCATTCACCTGGACCACTAGAAAAGAGGAAAGCACTAGAGCCGGTTCGATGGATATACTAGCGGGGAGAGAACGCGGAGAAGATGTCTGGGGTGCGGAGAAGGTGGGCGGGTGGGAAGACCAGGCCAGAGCTGAGTCAAAATGGAGCGTTTGGAAGGCAGCTAATGGGAATAACCCGCTTGTGGACTAACGCATGTGCCCAGGTGGTTGTTTTGCGGGGAAGCATGGCGTGGCTGTCTAGCTTTGACGCTGGTGGAGCTGTTGGCCGAGCGTGGCACGTGGAAATTATGAAATTCATAACACTGAAAATATTCGGACTCTCCAGACTGTCTGCTCGTTGCTTGAGAGGAGATGGCTCGAAAGTTGAATTGCTGAATTGCCCTGATGGTCACCCTCTTTCACGAGATCTGACATCGGACTTGGCAGGGTAGTCGATGCCAGCATGCACATCGGCCTCGGGGTTTCAAGGACATAAGGACGACCACGGCGTCCAGTCCGGGCGAAGGGTGATTGTTGCGAGGATTGTGGCGTGAGGGTGACTTCGAGTCAGGGTTTTGCGAACATCCGACATTTTATCGGAAGGCGGAAGGGGATACGGCGACGTTCCGTGGTGCGGGCTAGCCCCTTTTGGAAGGATACGGATGGTCATATAAGCCGCGATCGCTTGAGTTGTAAAGCTGAAGGTTTCGATTGTTTTTTGGTTCTGGCAAGTTGAAAATTGAAGATCGTGTTACGGTGGAGAAGAAATTTGGTTTTGGGAGGAGAAAAGTGCTTTAAGTAACCAGAGAGCCGGCATGTGGCGGGAGAGATTAGTGAACGATATCGGGGACATTTCATGTAAGCTAGAGAAGCAAAACGTTGATATTTCATATGTATTTAAATGAGAACTTTTACAAAATGTTATGTTTAGTTTAGCCAGTATATGGGCCGGCAGAGCCATGATAAAATGCGCAGTAATAACAGCCCACAACCCCAATAAGAAAGAAGGCCTTGATCCGCGCTATGCTTGTCCTCGATCTGAAAGTCACTATCATACACCACCCATTCAGAATACTAATCGGTCTAGTATAGCAACGCGCCCAGCAACAATGGTAGACGCTGAAGAAATCGTATCTATGCATCTTGGTTCATGGTAGCGTGGAGCTTCTCATCACCTTCGCCGGGTCTCCGCTCTGGGTTGATGCTTCGTCGCGCTGTCATATCACTCTTCGTCTTGGTCACCAGTGCCTTGCGGATCTCCTCCTTGGTTCGACCTTGCCAGCTTTGGAAGTTGCTCTGGCTGAGTGGGTAGACTGGCATGTTCTTTGGGTTCCTCATGAAAGCGCTTGTCTTTCCCAATGGCATAGCGGCAATCGTATCCAGGTCCCTCTCCAATTCCTCACAGAAGGCTTCGAGGGGAAGATCATTAACGTCGTGACCGAAGGGGTTCTCAATCTCGCGACCAATGGCAGCAATACCAAGGATAATATAGGCAGCGAAGATGCAACCAGGAATAGTGATCCAGCGAAGGTCATCCCAGAGTTGGAATGGAAGCATCATGACGTAGACCCATGTGATTTGGGAGATGGCGATAGAGTAGGCAATGGGAAGGGGGGTCTGAAGAACCCGGTCCACACCGCAGAGGATCTCGTTGAGCTGGACGACACTGACAACTATATTTCATTAGCCTTTGGAGCGTTAAGACAGGAGCATCAGGAACATACTGGCTTGATTCTGGTAGAGACCGATCTTGAGGGTCTCGTTGTCGCAGATGCTGTGCACATAGGCAGACAAGTGGTTCAAAATCTCAAGGGGGAGGTTTCCGAGAGGCTTGTCGGATCTCTTGATGCGCTTGCGAGGGTTGGACTCAGCAAAGGTGACACCAAGGTATTCGCCCATTTTCTTGAGAGGACCGGGTTTCTTGGCCTGGGGGATATGGTGCTGGGCTTCCTTGGCAAAGGTATCGAGATATTCGATACGCATTTGGAGATCATCGTAGTCAATTCCGGGCTCGAAGCGGAGCTTGTGTTTAACGGATACGGCGAAAGCGTTGATCAAGTTGAACGCAGACCTAGAGAATTCATTAGTGGGGGTTCTCGAATACCACTGGAGGTAAACTTACAGTTTCGCAAGAAGATCCTCCTTGCCCAATTCGCCCTCTCGCTCGGCCGTGTGAATCCAGATGGTGCGAGCCAGATTCTGCGAGACGAAGATAATCTGGGACCAGTATTTCCTGCCCTCGGTATAGCGTTCATATGCGGAAGATGTCCGGAAAGAGATGGCGAGACCGACGACGAAACCGAGCACTGTCAAGAGGAGGTTGCTGACGTTGAGCTTATGAACCTTCTCGCAGATGAGCGTGATCGCGGTACTCCAGATTGCCACGACGAGCAATGGAAGGATCATCTTGGGAAGGACTGAGCCGTGCATACGGAGGAAGAAGGGCCATTTCGAGTGCTTGTCCATGGCGCGAGGTTTGTTCTTGAGTGACAGTTAGTACTCAATTCACCTCCAATGTTCTGAAAAAACGTACAAAGTAATCCTCTACATCCATACTTCCTGTGGTCTGCTTTCGACCAACCCTCAGGCGACCAGTGGGCTGCCGCCATGAGTGTGGAGACAATGGGCCGGGCTCGACGCGATTTTGCTGAGGTTGTATCTCGATCTCCGCAGGCCTGAGCGTCTTGCTCGTTGTCGAAGTGGTGATGGTCGACGCCATGGTGATTTAGGTTTTCGAGCGCCCTTGGTCGCGTGGTTTGAAATACGGAGTCTAAGGAATCAACTGTCCAGCAGTTTCTTGAGTCAGGGCGCGTCCGACAATGTCGTTTGCAATGGTACCTCTGACGATCAAAGAAGAAAGAAGAACAAGAGAGTGGATACAATGCGGAAGCACAACAAAGGAGGGACAAGTGAAGGGAACGGACTTGGGGGAAAGATATACACGGGCAAAGATTTTCCCAACTTCTCAAAAGAATGCGTGGCCCCGTCTTCTGTCAGACAGCAATCCCGTAACGGAATCCACCCATGTCACAAACGGTACACTCCTGCGGCCCCTGCGTTGACCAACCCCTGACCGAGGCGTGTCGGCTCACCAATTGCATCGGGGCTCAGACCTGGAGCGGCGAATGGGCGGCATTTGAGGCAGCAAGGGCTTGAATTTCAGACATGTTTCATAAAACATAACGCGCTGCCAAGCCCGACTGCACACTGCAGGGACAGAATGAGGGACTGGTGTTGTTCAGTCAGCCTTGTACGTGGGGCGGCAAAAGTCCATTTTTAGCCCCCAACGCTGCCCACTTGCTTAAAGAGCAACGACCGACGCACGATTTTATCGATTGTCTGCACGACTAAGATCAGCGGCAGTAGAGGGCTGGACAGACGGCCACGATATAGCGGGGCTGTTGTAGTGAAAAGTAGGCGGAGATATGTACTCGTATGTCACATGCGCATGGGCAGGAAGCAAAAGTCTGAGAGGAAATGAAAAGTGGCCCGGCGTGCGTGCCGAGCCGGAGGCGAACGGTGTCGTTGAGCCCCTGAAAAGGGGACCGGATGATTGGCCTTGGTCGCAGTCTCAAGCGAGTGCTAATGTCGATGAACTCGGGAGAGCCCGAAAGCAGATTTGAGTTGTGTTGATAGGTATTTACTAAGCGCGTTGGGCACGCCGATCTCATAATAGCAACACGCTGCCTCCCTCCATGTCCACCTCAAGTAGAACACAGCCTTGAGTGTTGTCGGCAATCTACATGTCAGACGACAATCTCTGCAGGCTACCAACCCACTCGTGCAGCAATTCGCCTCCGCTCCGCCTGCCCTCTTTCTAGTTCCAGTCTAAGCTCACGCACCCTCCAAGTCTCGCCATCAATGCACACTCTTACTCGCTGGATACGCTCCAGAAGTATCTGGTAGAAGGTGCCTTTGAAATCATCTGCGCTCCAAATCCTGTTCCAAACGTCCACCAACTCTTTGGCTACCGTCTTGGGGTGAACAAGGCCCTCCTTCACGCCGTCGGCCGGGAAGTCCTGGGGGAGGTACTTCTCGTTTGGGGTATTAGGCAACGAGACCACGTTAAGTACGAGCTCTTCAATGATGATTGTGCTACCCGAATCCTTCGCGCTGGAGAAGTCAGGGCCCTTTTCAAGAATTCGCTTGAGAACTGCACAGACAGCCCAAGAGGTGCGATCTGCTGGGCCCATGTTGCGCGACCACTTCTCCGCACGATCTCCCATGATACGCACGTCGACCCAGAGTTGGTGAACGATGGTTGACGAGCCTCGGAAATTGGGGGCCGGGTTGAAGTAGGAATTAGACGAGCCGAGATACTTCTCTATCATCGTCTCTGCCCAACTCGGCATTATCCTACACGGCTCCTCCAGGACCAGGTTCGTCTGCACGATGGGATTTGACAGCCAGCTGAAGAAATGGAAGCTTTCGTCCTCGGCAATGCAGTCCAGTTTCACCGGTATCATAGCCTTTCTTTTCGAAAAATCTACCACCTCCTTCATCTCTTCGTAGACTTGCCGATTACAGGCCATCAAGTTTGCGCAAGTTCGGGGCATCTTTTCCAAAGAGTATGCGCAGCCATATTCTCCCCATCGGCTGCTCTGCGGCTCGAAGACCCTCCGAAAGCGAAAAAGCCATTGCACTTCTCCCAAAGTAGGACTATTTTTCTCATCCGTGATCAGCGCCAGGTACACCATATCTCGCAGCTCTCTTGGAAGATTCAGAAAGCGCGGCATATTCGAGATTTGCTTGCCGTTGTCGTCGTCGTGGGCGTTGTTGGAGGTTCTAGTAAAGGCCTGATGCACAGCGGATAAATGAGGCGCATATAGCTTCAGACGGCTTTTTGACAGCTGTCCATCTAGGACACGCTCGCTGGTTTGTCGCAGAATATGCAGGTAGGTACGCCGTGCAGTCTGAACGAGTCGAGCCAAGTGGAGTCTGAGTTGCAGGCGCGCATATGTAGGTTTGTAAGAGGTCGGTTTCGTCTGACGCGGGTACCCGGAGTTGAAGGGTTGCGGAAAAAATACCATGGCTGGTTGTTAATGAATTGACACTTTGACACTGACAACTGGCATGGAAAGACTCAGGCCATACTTGTACGATACTTTTTCCCTGACCCAGACCATTTCTTCCAGCAGGAAACCTAGGGTGACTGTGTGGGCATCGCGACGCCCCATGAATCATGGCTTGGCGCACTTCCTGAGCTCCTTCTCACCCGAAACCACGAAGCCGAGCCTCCGATCTCGCTACCGTACAACGGCCATGTGTCTATCTCAACATCACCTGTTCCTCACCCATGGATCCAACTGTCAGCAAGCTTATAGCCCTCTGTACTAACCAGATGTACACTGCCAAGCGAGTCTTGAACACAACGGTCCCGGCATCGCAGCGATATGCCAAGCCCAGCTCGGAGTATCATTTCCCTCCGACTTTATATATCCCCACTTTCAGCGCCATTGACTGCATCCAAGCCTTTCCAGACTGGTACAACCGCATGTCCATTTGAAAAACTCCAAAAGCCGCTCGATAGCCAAGCATTCCGGTAGTTTGGGAACTCTATCTGACACGCGCATGTACAGCAAAGTCACAAGGTATTGCCGACGATGGCGTCTGAGCCGGACATCTTCACCATGTGAATAACCGTATGAGAAAGCCACGATGTATTTGCAGAACAGGCTAAGAATCCCGACCCCCGTTTCTCGTCAGGGAGGACTGATATGCCTATTCACACAAGTCCCACATTTCCTCGCGCCCACTGTGCTCTTCCTGTATCCTTCAAGCCAAGCTTCACGTTTTCCACTTGTGCAACCACGGTTTATACCTCTGTGCCGAAACTCCTACCCGTCCACTATTTGCCATCTTCCGAACTCTACAACCCGACATTCAAACCTGAAATCCCCTCTCTGATCCTCCAAGCCCATGCCCTCTCTCCTCTGAACTCGAGACCCTTCACTTGCGCGTTCACCTCTAGAAAGACTCAAGGAGAACCTTCCACAGGGAGAAGACCATATCAGCGAAATCAGCGCTCCAGAGATATGCTCTGAAAGCGTTGTGTAGCAGAGAACAAGTACACCACAGAACAACGCAGTAGAAATCATCTCCATGCTTGACGTGGCCGACACGATACCAAGCAGTTAATACAGATAGGTAGGTAGGTAAGAAAGAAAACCAGGTCCAAGGAAACCCAGAATCGAGCCCCCAACTCCACACATATGCCAGTATCCGTCGGAAAGGGGGCTAACCCAGTCCCCTTCCCCCTTCCCCGCCCAATTATAAAAATCCCCATCCTCTTCACCAACCCTCATCCCCCAACTCTTCACCTATCCAAATACTACAACACGAAAACGCCTTCTCCCACCAACACAACAAGCAAGCAAGAAGAACCATGTAAAAAGAGAGAATCTCATCTATTTTATATCCTAAATCCCTTGGGTATTCCTAACTAACTAACCAACCAACCAACCAACCAACCAACCAACCCACAAACAGACGAACACACTGACGAACAAACTTTGGAACTAACCAAACCGTCAAATACACCCACACCCACACCATTGCGATTGCCATTGCCATTGCCATTGCCATT
>ML977601.1:149800-249036 GCA_010015725.1 Amniculicola lignicola CBS 123094 | reverse complement strand
CGCCCGCCAACGCATACAAAACGCAGCGCTCACCACCCAGCTCTTTTCATTCCCGGCCAGATAGGTCAAATGAGCAAAAGAAGAAAAGTCGCCTGAGTAGATATGAGATCCATCAGCCCATCCCAACCCAACCCAACCCAACCCAGCCCCGTGACCCCTACGCCAGATGCTCGAGAATCGAGTCGAGTGGCAGAAACAGACCACGCGAGTAGGGCCTACAAAGAAGCATCCTGGGGAGTGACGACCAAATCAGCGGGCTCCTCCTCCTCTTCTGCTTGCATGCTCTTGGGGGAGGTGTGGTGGTCATCACCATCAGCACCCTCAGCACCCTCCTGTTCCCCATCTTGGCTCCCATCTTGACTCCCATCTTGGCTCCCATCTTGGCTCCCATTACGCTCCTCATCCCCGGCATACGACTCCCCTTCCTGCGACTCCACTTCCTGCGCCTGAACTTGATGCGGCTCATCAACCCTCGACTCCAGCGCCCCATCCGCCACCTTCTCCGGCAAATCGCGCGGAACCACAAAGCTCTTTCCCCTCTTGCGCCCTGAGCACCATTAGCCCTGCCCATACCCACCTGCACACTCCAACCCGCCACAAAGGGAAAGAACCAAAAAAAAAAAAACGTACCATGAAACGCTTTCAAGGAAGCCACGACCGGCGCCACGGGATGGGGAGATTCAACGGTACTGTTTGCATGTTTAATGAGATGGATTGCCTTTAAACAGTGTGCACAAGCAAGCAATCAGGGTCCAAGGGTCGAAGAGGTCCTACAATTCATCTTGAAGCTTCTTCACGCTCTTCCACAGGTCTTCTGCCAGAGGTCCTTTCATCTGCACATTGTTAGTCACGGCACACACTGCATGCATTGAGAGCAGACACATACCCTCAGAATGTAGCTCGCGATCTCGTCCTCTTTCAGCGGCACACTGAACATGATCTTGCCATCCAGGGGACACTTGCCCTCGATCGTACCAAACTTCATCGCTTTTGTGATTCCCACGTTCAGCGCAACCCTGTGCGTGCCCTCAACCCTAAGCACGAGACGTAGCTTCCGTGTGCCTTCGTCATCGTCTTTGACATTCAACTTCAGGGTCCCGTTACCGCGCTCTTTCCAGGCCTTCTTGTCTTTTTCGCCTTCAAGCACGTAGATCTTAGCGCGTCCACTCCAAGCAGCCGTCTCGTCTTCTTCGCCGGTTGTGATGTGCGCTGCCGGAGTGGAAGGTTCGCTGTCTTCGTCTGCGTCATCTTCCTTGTCCTTCTTTGCTTCTCCTGGAGCACCGAAGGGTTTCGCGGGCTTGTCACTGAGACCTGTGATGCCGGTAGCGCCTGGCTTGGCAAAGATACTTGTGCCACCGAGTGTCGATGACCCACCTAATGATGCGAAACCGCCAGAGGAGGAGCTTCCAAATACTGATGTGGACGGCACAGGCTTCTTATCAGGACTTGATGGCGCTGCGAAACTGCTACCTGCGGGAGAAGCAAAGCTGGAGAGCTTGCTGCTGGCTGCTCCTCCAAAGGGGGACGCAGAAGCACTTGCAAAGGCACTGAATCCTGAGCTCTTGAACGCCGACGAGGACGTGGTCTCGGAGGCCTGGCTCGTCTTTAGTTCGTTGCCAGCTTCAGGCTTTGCTGCAAAAACAGAAGTCGGCTTTTTCGGCGACGCAAAGCTGGACAGCGAACCACTGCCTGCTCCAAAGGGCGAGGCCGACGCACTGGCGAAAGCACTGAAACCCGAGGCCTTGAATTTGCTCTCAGGTGGCGCCTCAGTGACCTTGGTCTCCTTCATCTTCTTGGTCGTCTCCGGCACCTCGTCGTCTGAGGACTCGGTGGCCTTTGTCTGCTTGGTTTTTGTGGGCTCAGCTTCTGCATCTTCGTCGTCCCGGGGCCGCTTCGTGGCATGGCGACCCGAGTCCGAGAGAGCAGTCTCTGGCCGACTGTCGGCACCGTTGACGGATGCAGACTGGGGTTCGTCCGACTTTTCTTTTTCGCTTGAGTCGCTCCTCGTAGGCGAGGTGGGCGCCTTTGAGGGAGTAGAGGAGCCGTCATGGATGTCGACGTCCAGCTCGCCGTTCGGCTGGAGGTCGCGATTCGGAGACTCCGACATGATGTCTGGGGCGTGCGAGGTGGGAGCCGCGGTGGGGTATCGGGGTGTGCCTCGGAGATACGTGGGGTAGGCGAAGTTTGGGACTGGTGGAAGGAGGGCCGGAACGCCAAGCGTAGGCGACAGCACGGCCACGAGCGGTGAGCAGGCGGTGGAGGGAGGGAAGGGCGGGATGGCGCTGGGAGGCTATCCTGGCAGTTAGCACATGCAGCTGGTCGTGCTTGGGGTGCTGTACGTCGGCGGTGTCAAGGCACGCTCGAGGGTCGCGGGCCGTGTTTACAGGCAGAGTCTGGCGGCGGTCGCGCTCTTCGGCGGGACGGGCAGATATACAGCAGCGAGATTCACTGTCCACGAAGGTTTCCAGGGCGCAGCTGCGTTGTCCAGTCGTGGCCGTCGGCGTGGTTTAAGATGAGGCTCAAGCAGCGAACCAACCAATGCGGGCCAAGAAGAGGCTTCGCGCCGGGGAGAGTTGCTCCGCACGCCGACACGCTGAGTGCGCTGTTTTCTGTTAGTCGACTGGGCGAAAGGAGGGCGTCGGTCGAATCGCGACTGAATTGAGTCCGGTGGGAGGCGGCAGCGTGCGTGGAGGAGGGGCGGTTAGCTGCTGTTGTGAAGTGTTGTCGGCAGACGAGCCAAAGCGAGACCAATGACGTTGGCGCAGTTGGTGGGGACACGGCGGTGGGAGATTTCACGGTGTCAACGCCCACACGAGCCATTCACGTCTACGGGCGGCACTTTAAAATAAATTCCCTGGTTTCACACTCCACGCTGTCCGCGATGGGGACTTTCCGGTGGTAGGACGGGATATGCAACATGCTGCGAATGGAAGTCGGACTGCTGCCTCTGCCAACCCCGCCATATGCGCCGGTAACTGTAAAGCGAAGCCCCTAAAATGTGGCAGATGTGACAAATCCTTCTCTGTTTGGAAACGCCGGGAATGAATACACCATAGCTCTCCCCTCCCTCTGTACTCTTACACAGACACTGGAATGCCCCCGCTCAACTGATGAAGCAAATGCAGCCCAACGCCACATAGAATACAAACAGGGGGTATACTGCGATGCCAACGCGATTCCTCACCACGCCCGAGCCGCCCATGATGCTGATGCCGGCCGCTAATGACCAGGCCACGAGCACGAGGTAGATCGGTATTCGCGGGATGGGGTGGAGGCCGACGGCGCTGAGGATGGACGCAATGACGAGGGGGAAGAGGGTGTAGCCGATGATGGAGATGGACTGGAAGAAGGAGCTGAATGCGTTAGGCAGGCAAGTCAATATGGGGCACGGCGGACTCACATGTTTCCTCCCAGCAGCTTGATCTGCAGTGTCACCACGGCCTCTCCTATCCAGACCAGCGCGAAGATGCCCGAGAAGACGAGTTCCTTTTGCTCGTCCTGGGCCCGTCTGGAGAGGAAGAAGCTCAGCAGGAGACAGAAGACGAGAGGGCCCCTGTCAGAGATAATTAGCATGTGTCCTCACCCATCATCGTCATCATCATCATTATCCTCAAGAACCCCCCCACGTACCACAAGTCCCAGTCGCGCAGCCCCTCGCTCATCCCGCCCTGCAAGATGACCTCTGCGTCCGGCCACCGGCCCATCATGTCGCGCACGCCGTCGCCAAACCCGCCGCCCTCTCCGCGCTCGGCGGCGCCGATGCCGCCCCCGCGCTGCAGCATGCCGCCCAGCAGGTACTTGGGGTACAGCACCTGCTTCAGCTTCTCCCAGATGGCGAGCAGGTCCCGCGAGAGCGTCTCCCACACCGTCTCGTCGATGGTGTTTGTCGGCGCGCGGCGGTCCTCGCCGGGGATGGTCGAGGTGAGGTAGCTCTGCGTGTTCCCCGGCCGCGAGCCGATGTTGCCTGTGAGCGGCGCGCGGTCCGACGTCGACTGTAGCGGGTCATCGAGGTCGTCGAGGGTCGCTGGGGGGGAGGTGTCAGTGGTGTGAACAGCAGGGCACACGGCAGCGTGACGGCGGGCGCATACCATCGTCAGGGTCAATCAGGTCGCGCTCCAGGGCGTCGTCGTCGTACGGGGCCGTCGAGGAGCTCGGCATCATAGCCGCCATGGTGAGTGGGAGAGTGGGTGGGCTAGCTCGGAACGGGCAGCTGGTGGTGGGTGAATTGATGAGGCTCCAGGGTAGCTCGCGCACTTGCAGCGGCGACCTTTCTGCTCGCACGAGGCCAGCTTTCGGCGCGGAGGAATGATAGGCCTGCGCTGCAGCCCGGCGGATGCGCGGCCCAGTGCGGTATAGTGTCCGCCGCCCAAAGCTTGAATGCTACGCTGCCACCCGGCCGCCCTGCGTCACTGTGTGAAATATTTAGCCCAGAGATGGTGCTTCTCTGTTCCCTCGAGAGCGCCAGAGCACGTCCGGAAAAAGGAAAAATTGACCTCAGTCTTGCAAAGGCGTCTATCTGACCAGCCATGGCGGAGCCAATCCTGAACGACATCTCGCACCGGAGGTTTAACCTCCTACGAGGCAGCTGGGTGCTCGTCTCCCCGCACCGTACCAAGCGGCCGTGGCAGTACGTGTTCGAGCATAGATTGAGCCTGCGAATTGCATGCTAACGTATTGCAGAGGCTCACAGGAAACGCCCTCCAGAACCATTCTCCCCTCGTACGACCCCGAAGTGCGTGCTGCCCCTCACCCACCCCCACTATCATGTATAACCAAATACTTACGCCGCCCAGTGCTACCTCTGTCCCGGCAACACACGCGCCCAGGGCCAAAAGAACCCCAAATTCACAAACACATTCGTCTTCATAAACGACTTCTCGGCCGTGCAAGAGGACCAGGAAGAGTACCGCCCAGAGCCCAAGGCATCCAGCCTGGCCACACGGCTCCTGCGCGCCGAATCCGTGACGGGGAAATGCTACGTGATCTGCTTCTCGCCGTCCCACAATGTCACACTCGCAGACATGACGCCGGCTGAGATTGTGCCCGTGATCCAGACGTGGACCAACCTCTACACTGCCTATCTGAGCCCCGCCTCCCCCCTCGCCAAGCACGCCAACGCTCCAACCACTGCGCCATTGAGCAACGGCGATGCCATGACACCGCACCACCAGTACCGATACATGCAGATCTTCGAGAACAAGGGCGCCGCCATGGGGTGTTCGAATCCACACCCCCACGGCCAAATCTGGACCACCACCTCCCTCCCCGAAGAACCGGGCCTCGAGCTCGCCCAACTGCAAAAGTACAACCGGGAACAGGGGGGCGCACACATGCTAGTCGACTACGCCGAGACGGAGTCGAAAGAAAAGGACAGGACCGTCTTCGAAAACGAGTCCTTCTGGGCCGGCGTGCCGTACTGGGCCGTCTGGCCGTTTGAAATCATGATCGTGTCCAAGAAGCATCGCCGAGCGCTCGTCGACTTTTCCGCCGAGGAGCAGATTCAGCTTGCCGAGGCGTTGGCCGAAGTCACGCGGCGGTACGACAATCTCTTTGAGACGCAGTTTCCGTATAGTAAGTCAGCGGCTACCTTCTCTTCCCTTCTCTTCTCTTCTCTTCTCTTCTCTTCTCTCAGATTGTTCAAAACCATGCGGCCAAATCTAATGCTATATGTCCAGGCATGGGCATCCACCAAGCCCCCCTCACAGGCTCCAAAGACGAAATCGAAGCCTCCCATTTCCACATCCACTTCTACCCGCCGCTGCTCCGCTCGGCTACCGTGCGCAAGTTCCTCGTAGGCTACGAGCTCATGGCCGAGCCGCAGCGAGACATTACGCCTGAGCAAGCCGCCGAGAGACTCAGGGGGTGCGGAGGCGAGCTGTATAGGACGAAGATTGAGTAAGTGCGTGCGTGAGTGCGTGTGGGGGAAGATAGGAGAAGAAGTACCGACCTGGATAGAGTTGAGTTGAGTTGAGTTTAGTAGAGCTGGGCGATTCTCTTTCAGACAGGCGTATTGGAGCCGAAGCGAGTGTTGCATTTCTCTGTGTGTTTTCCTTTCTTTGCTGCATATCACAACATATCTCATCACATTACATCACATCATCTTGGGAGAAGAAGGGGATTGCGGGCATGAAGATGGGGGGCACGATAGCGATAGACAGGCTGGTAGGCATGGCTATGGAGTACTCGCATTGGCACTGAGAATAGCGGTCGCTTGCATGGTATGGTATGGTATGGTATGGTATGGAAATGGTGTGGGCTGGGCTGGGTTGGATTGGGTTGGGTTGGGCTCTCTTTGGCTGGGCTAGATACCCTCTATCTCTCTATCTATCAATTAAAGACCAAATAAACTCTAGAGAATACCAGATTTTGGAATTGGAATACGGCGGTGTTGGTTGGTGGATTGTTCTGGGTGTTTGCTCTTAGTCTGAATAAATGGTTCTTTTGGTATTTTCTGTTTGTTCGGATGCGGGCTGTATACGCGGGGAATGGTCGAATACCACGTGCTGGATATCTACGTACCGTATGTATTGCATGGATTCAAACTGTGACTGGTCGGCGATGTGGTATATATTCTTCCATGTTAGGAGAGGATACACACAAATCCCTGGATTTCTCTCTTACACATTGACCACCGAATCTGACATTTGTTGTGCTGTGTAGTTAGTAGATAGGCTTCCGATATATCAACCGAGCCAACATTTCTTTTATTTTCCCACCCACCAAACGTCATTCATAACTGCACGATCACCGCAGTCTTGCATATAGCCAAAAGCGTCCCTCCAACCCCACACGTCACAATCACAACCCAAGAGCACACATTACAATTTTTGACTTGCCTCAGCGCCGTTGTTTGGGCCAGCCGAGGGCTTTTTCATTCCTAGACTGGGACGATTTCCGAAAGCATACACGGCCCATGGGACTCCATAATTCCTCCCTCCAGATGAGATGCAGAGCTTCGATTGAGCCATCGGTCCGTTCGCCACCAAACCCATTTTCCACCGTCCATCCCTCTCTCTCCCGAACCCCCAACCCGTGTTCATGCACTCACGCAAGCCATGCACAACCTAAACTCCGCCCATTCCCAATGACGAGCCATCTAGAATTTGGTGAAGGACTTGACAGCCTTGCCGGTCCTGGGAAGCACACGGAGGACGTTGAAGCGGACCGTCTTGGAGAGGGGTCTGCACTGGCCGACTACGACCTGGTCACCGGGCTCGACACGGAAGGCGGGGGACACGTGGCATGCGACGTTCTTGTGGCGCCTTTCGTAACGCGAGTATTTGGGGATGAAGTGGAGGTATTCGCGGCGGATGATGAGGGTACCTAGTGCGTTTGTTAGCCGCCGTCTTGGATTTGTGTTGTCTTGGCATCGAGTGTGCGAGACGTACGGTGCATCTTGGTCGAGACAACGGTGCCGGTCAGGATGCGGCCGCGGATGGAGACCATGCCGGTGAAGGGGCACTTCTTGTCGATGTACGAGCCCTCGATGGCCGTCTTGGGCGTGCGGAACCCGAGTCCGACATCCTTATACCATCGCCTGCTGCGCGTGTTCTTCTTGGGGCCGGCGACCTTGTGGTTGAGGAAGATGTGCGGCTGCAGCAACCGTCAGTATTCAATTCTGCTCTGTATGTTCTCGTCGTGCTCGTCGCTGCTCTCTGGTCGCGCATTCTGCGAAGGCGGATGGGGGAGATGTACCTGCTTCTGGTAGGCGCGCTCCGACTGGACACTGTCATCGGGATTAGCTTCATGGGAGTGCACTGGGGGCGCTGGTAGACATACGTGAGCTCGGTGGCCATGGTTGCGGTCGGATGTGTGGATCGTTCTGGTGGTGAGGTTCGAGCGGAATAATCGAAAGTGTGCTTTGCTCGGCAGGAGAAAAGATTGCCCGGACACCACCAACAACGCTAGCCGCAACTGCACTAGCGCGACGAGAGCTTTGCCCAACACCTGGGCAGGTACGCTGCACACGGTGAGAAAGAGTATCTTGCTTCTTTTGGTGCGTGGGAGGTTTGCGTCCACTAGATTATTTCTTGATCAGTTGCCGCCCTCCCTTTCACCCTCACCACCCCCGGGAGAAGCGTGAAAATGGAAAACATCCACGACTTCCTCGATGGGTTTGGCATCCACATTGACAACAAGCCCGTCACCCAGGTTTTTGTTTCGGCCATCCTCCTCGCTGGCATCGTTGCGATCATCCAGCCCATTTTCGGTGCCTTCCGCGTGCTCCTCTCCCTCTTCGTCCTCCGCGGCGAACCTGTATGTTCTCTTCTCAATGACCCTCGGCCACCAAGATTCTAACCAAAACCCGCAGCTTACCCAACATGCCCCTCGTGGGACCTGGGCTCTCATAACCGGTGCTTCCGACGGCATTGGCAAAGAATTCGCCCTCGCCCTCGCCGCAAAGGGATACAACCTCCTCCTCGTCTCCCGCACCTCGTCCAAGCTCGAATCCCTCTCCTCAGAAATCACCACCAAATATGAGTCCAAGATCTCAGTCAAGACGCTCGCCATGGACTTTGCCAAGAACAACGACAGCGACTACGCTGCATTGAAGGAGCTCGTGCAAGGACTAGACGTTGGCATTCTCGTCAACAACGTCGGCCTCAGCCACTCGATCCCCGTCCCCTTCGTCGAGACCCCCGCGGAGGAGCTCCGCGACATCATCATGATCAACTGCATCGCCACGCTCAAAGTCACGCAGCTCATCACCCCCGGCATGATCTCCCGCCAGCGCGGCCTCATCCTCACCATGGCCTCCTTCGGCGGCGCCTTCCCCACCCCCTTACTCGCAACCTACTCGGGCTCCAAAGCCTTCTTGCAGCAATGGTCCACCGCGCTGGGTTCCGAGCTCGAACAATACAACGTCAAGGTGCAGTGCATACAATCCCATCTCATCACGACCGCCATGTCCAAGATCCGCAAGCCCTCGCTCCTCGTCCCGAACCCGAAACAATTCGTCAGCAGTGTGTTGGGCAAGATTGGACAGCATGGAGGTGCGTTGGGCATTGCTCATACTAGCTCTCCCTACTGGAGTCATGGGCTGATGCATTGGTTTCTTATGACGTTTGTGGGGGAGCGGTCCAATTTTCTGGTTAATACGAATAGGGGCATGCATGAGGATATACGGAAGAGGGCGTTGAGGAAGGCAGCGAGGGATGCAAAGAAACAGTGAGGAATGTGTAGAAGAGGAGCGGGATGTGGAAAGGGAGTGTATGATGTAATAGCTTTTTGGAACCTGAGAAGGAATGATATGGGTAATGGATAATGCGCGGTGGGTGGATGGAGGCTACTTTTAGGTTTATCCTGGACGCGTAAATACCTTGGCTGGTTGGGTGCAGTTTTTGAATGAGAATGATCAAGACTATTTATTCTACTGGTGTAAAGGAGAGGATGTCGTATAGGCTCTCGGACTCACGTCCCCTCTTCAATTGACCCAGAAGATTTGGGTATTTGCTCTGAAGAAGCATTGTATATGATATACGTCATCGACCTTCAATAATGGCATGCATGGGATGAATATGACATGTGAATTGATCTTTGACATTGTCCTCCAGGAGGTTACAATATTCATCAGAAGCTGGATAGTCTATTTCGAACCCCAAGAACGATGGATACGTTATTTATCGTCAGTCGCCCACCATCCGAAGCTCGCACATAAGCCGTCTTGATTACATCCTTCATCTCCAGTCCATTCAATTCAATTCACTCTTGGCAAGCTCATCCCGAATCAATTGAAATCAACAACGACTATGGCTCTTGAAAAACTGGGGGAACGGATATCTAGATGAACTTTGCAAATTTTCTGGAATTTTGGATAGTAGGTCGAGAATTTGTACTTCCATCTACTGGGTTCCCTACTCCATCTCAGTTTGGCAAGATGTCACATACTGGACGGGGGGTGGACTATTTTGGTTTGGGAACCAATGAATATCTGTGCTACGGTGGCGGCCTCGCTAGCTGAATTTAATGCTGGAGAAGCGAACCAGTTGGCAAGGCTGAAAGTAGTAGTACTATTGTAGTATATAAGACTGGCTGTTGAGCGTGTAACTCCTTAGAATTAGACGCATTCTGAGTATGTGATGCAAATGGACAAGCTTGAACAATGAAGCTCATCACCTAGAGGATATAATGGACAGCTGGCAAGGCTAAACTATTTCAAATCTGATCAATCAACGAAGCGAGCCCGAGCTAAAGGTTTCTTGCTTTTTCGAGATGCAATTTGCGCACGGACATGGAGCTGAGAGTGCATCTCAGCGCGTGTTATGGAGATTGAATCGAGGCCCGGTCACGTATCCGAAGCCTATTTATTGCAAGCAAGATACCGGACGGCTTTTCTTTCTACCTATATTCATATTGTGTGTGGTTTCTAGTCCCACTTTCTCTTGGTTGTGCTATAATCAGCCCGTTTTCGGCTGCTGTCAGCTGCCTCCACTAGATAGAGCCTCTCCAGCACCCCATTCTACTCCCTATATTCCCCAGTTTCTCCTCTTTGCTGCCGTGGCAGCTTTTGTAATGGCTTTGGAACACGACAGTGTTCAACGGCGACTGCTTAAGCCAGAGGCAATATATTGTTATAAGGATCCTAAAGAGCTGAGAACTGGAATCGATGCTGTGCGTGTGGATCATATGGCTTATGGAATCTGCTAACACGACAGGAATCGCCGATGGCAGTACGTGGATGAAAGTCATCAGATAATCGAAGCAGACATCTTGGTACACTTAGTTCCGAAATTCCTCACCAACGGTGGAAACTTTGACTAAATGTACGCAGGAACATGAAGCTCAATGGAAAACGCCGAATTTTTTGTCCAACAGCGAGCTCCTGGACTGGGTTCGGGTTGTGAGTTCATCTCGACTAAGAACATATTGGTTTATCCGAGTTGACAAACGATAAGGAAGGCCTTGATGGGCCGAAAAGGGACAGCATGAGGATTCTGTAATAACGACAACAACTAAAATGTACGCGCTCAAATGCTTACAAAATCCCTAGCTTTGCACTACCTGTAAGCGCCAGGCCGCCGACGCTTTCTGTACCGGCAGGCTTCATGCGTGGGTTAGAGGAGTATTTCGCAGTTCCTTCTGAGCTCTATAGAGTGTTGCATCGGAGCCTGCCCATCACGGTCCAATTCGAGTCAACGGAGACGAAGTCGGGCGCTAGGATACACGGTCGAGTTCTCTTCCCCAACCTTCGTCATGGTTTACTAATTCAAACAGGCTTGATAATGAGAAACCAATCGGCATGGCTCATGGAGTACACTCTCCTCCACTTGTACATCCCCTCTCGGAACGCAAGCACGAGTATCTGCTTCGGTCTCAGTGGAGATGAGATTCACAGGATGCTTGCATACCTCGTGTCGTCACGGCGTTCTGGAGTCTCCCACCTCCTTCTCCCATTCCTGCTCCTCGACGAGTCCATTGAGGCATCATCTTCATTTATTGACCGACGACGTGAAGCAATGCAAGAGGACGCCAAACTCGATCTTTTCCTGGTAAAGCAAGGCTCCAATACCAGGAAAGAGGATGCCATCGATATGCACCGTATCTCAAGGACGTTGACTGCATGCTGCACCTCGATTGCGACATTGGTATGCTCTGCCAAAGCGCACCGCAGGTTCATCCGTGTTCTTGAAACGCTGTACGAGCATGCTCCACAGCATTCTGACGACTCGGATGCGCTGGTGAAGGCATGGCTCATGCCAAGAGTCAGGGCTCGACTTAAATATCTGGGAGATGTGACTGTGGCTATAGAAGAGGAGGGGGAGTTCTTACAGACGTCTATACAGTCACAGGTTCAAACGGTAAGAGAACCTTTTCCTTCGTGGCGGTTGTGTATGCATAACAGAGCCGAGTTGACTCGAGCATCCTCTCCTGAAAGTAGTACTCGGAAGTATGGCCTGACTGATTTCTCTAGGTCCACAATCTCATCGCCCAAGCCGATGCCGGGGTGCAGAGAAACCTCTCCAAACTGTCTACAGAAATGGCAAGGATAACGCGGCGCGACAGTTCCGATATGCGCGTAATTGCTGGAGTCACGCTCCTCTTCCTACCCGCAACCTTCACAGCTGTATGTCTTCCTGCTCGCCTCGATTAGGGTCGTAGGTTCCCGGCCGAGCTTTAGGGGACTTTGCTAATACTTGGTGCAATGGCCACCAACAGACGCTCTTCAGTACATCTTTCTTCGACTTCAAGCCGGGCTCCACAGGCCCTCATGTGATGTCTCGTTGGTTTTGGCTCTATTGGGTGGTGGCAGTCTTTCTCACCCTAGTCGTTCTAGCATCATGGCTTTACACTACCCATCGAGAAAACACAAAATTCCATAACATGTTGTTGCTGGAGCCAGGAGATGGCGAAGATGGAATAGCAGGATCCACGACGAAAAAGGATGAGGTCGTTGTAAACGCCAGATTTGATTACACGCCCGCCGATACGAGGGTTTTAAACGAACATCTCGAGAAGATGGGGAAAACGAACGGCATTTCGGCAAATACTATCAACAACGCTCCGGTAACACTGAATAAAGGGTTCAAGAAAAGGGAACCGCCGAGGTTTTCTGGTATGGGTGGCGGATATTGAAGCTACGAAAGACCTCCCCAGGGAGTACCATATCAACCCGCTTATCTGATAACTTTAATCGTGAATATTTTGCTCGTGCACATCTGAGTGATCGCTGAGCCAATTGCCCTATATGTGCTTGTGCTCGTGCTTGTGATCACTACCTCTCCCCCTGCTTTCTCTCTTCCGCGTTCCTTATCCCACCCCGCCTAAAGGCCAATCCCCAACGTACAAACCGGGCCCCTCGGGTTATCATTCCCCCCCTTCGTGCTCGTACATTTCTTCGGCCACTTACCTCCCGGAAACTTCGTCACCGTCACTGTAATCACCTTGACCTTGGTCGTGCGGACCGGCGGCAAGATACTCCAACGAGTGCGCGTGCAGGTGGGTGTCAGCGTCGTGGTGCCGCGGACAGAAGTGTATGAGGTTGGTGTTGGGGCGGTGGTTGTTGTGGTTGTGGTTGTTGTTGCATAGGCGGTTAGGGTGTCTGGAGGGGGGTGGTTAGTTGGTGTGGCGGGGGGGTAGAGGGGATGGGGTGGTGGTAAAGAGAGAGAGATAGGAACTATAACTCACCTGTAATGGTGTTCGTGATAGGGATGATGATGGTATCAGTATATATTGTTGTAGTTGTTACGGCACTACAATATGGTAGTTCGTATGCGACATCCTGTCTCCTACCCAACTCGACGTCTTGTTGCACTCCGACTGCGCCCGCGCGACGTCCAGGTAGTGTAGCATCTCTCTTGCGATGTTCGGGAATACATGTGACTGTCGTCGTCGTCTTCGTGACTGAAAGCGACCATTGAGTAATCGGTTTCGGGGTGATGGTTGATGTCTTAGTTGTTGTGACGCGTTTGGCCCAGACAGTCTTGTAGCCCGTCACCGATGTAGCTGTGACTGTAGGAGGGGTTTCCGTTGTCGTAAAGACTTCTTCCAGGGTAGAGGTGGTGGCTGTTCTGTGTCAGTATGGCATCTACTCGAACGAGTCTCCACAACGCCAAAAGCCAACCTTCACCACGAACAGGAATGCCGAGATATGCCAGAGAAACTTACTGGTAGACGTCGCCTCCATCACCGTAATAATAGTGGTATAAGCCTCGCTTGTCATAGTCGGGAAGTGGTTCTGGGTGTAAGAAGCCCGTCCAGCCCAGGTACATCCACTTCTCGTGCCCGTCACAAGGACCGTTTGTCGAACGACCGACCCATGAGGAATATCAGACAGTGCAACCGGAAAGCTCATCGTTATTGTGTTGTCTGCATTGCTGTTCCAGACGGCTTGCGGAAACCCGGTGACGCGATGTCCAACGTCGTTGGTGTCGGAGTAGGACACCACCGCGTTAACGAGGAGATTATCGTCCCATCTTGTACCAAGTGCTAAGGGAATGGCGAGGCGGGCAGATCTGGTAGGGTCCGAATTGCATGTACCTTGGACCCAGTCATAAAAGACAGGACCATTTATGACCGTACATTGGGCGTGTATGAGTGGAAGGAGGTGGGCGGCGAGGAGAATTAGACCAAGGATAATTGCCATAGCTGTAGGATTGTTGCTGAAACCAATGTAGATCTCGGTCAATGATCTCTAAACTGATCGAGCATAGTTCTGGGGCTCCTTCTTATATGTAGCAAATCCCCCGTTCTTCTGTGATAGGGGACTTTCAATATAACGGCTACCGCGATGTAGCTGGCGTTGCAGACTATCCAGACTCGGTGAGACAAAGCATAAAATTCATGTGGCTGGCTGGCCAGCGTTACGCTGAAGAATCTTGATGAGCATTGGTGTGCGGTTTTCGATGTGGCTGTCTGAGGCTGTTCCTAATGCCTGGCATTGATGTGTCTCCGTAATGCAAGTGAACAGTGCCCCGTGGTCGCTATCTGATGCCCTTCGTCTTCGCTATTGGCTGAAATTCCAAAAACAACACTGTGTATTCGACAGTCCTATGGTATGCGGTGAAAATAGTGCGCTGCGATGTCTCCACCCTGGTATTGAGCCAGCCTCAACGCTCCAAGCATTTGAGTACGAGATAATCCATGTCCAACAACCAGGATGAAGGCAGAGGTGAGGGATGACAGCAAAGAAGTCCAGCGCTGTCCCCGCGCTCAGGAAGACGGGATGTGGTAACGATTCCAGTGAATAAGGCGTAGGGCTTACATGCATATCCGAATGTAGCACGGGATGCCCGTTGAAGATCTTGGCTTCAGGGTTGGAATACGATGACAGGGATTGGAAAGGTCGAGATTCGAGAAGGCCTTGCTTGTGTTTGGTGTCTCTAGGACGTGAATGCTCCTCGATACGAATGCGAAAATAACGAGAAACTAAAACAAAATCTTTTTTACCTACGTAGAGGAAGTCCTGAGTGGTTGCGGTAGCAAGATAACTTGGGGGAACGATAATGGATCCTGTAAATAATCCGTCAATTCCATCGGCTAAAAGAAAGTCTGAAAATCTGTTATACAATGGATGGAACTGTTCGAGGCATAAATTCGCATCCCCAACGATCTGCGCATCTGCTGGCTGTGGCCAAGGTTTCCTGGTCACAAATTTCAATCGAGATTGTTCCAATGCCCGATAAAGTCGAATAACGAATGGTCCATTGAGTCATGGTCTCGGTACGTAGCGATATCAGTGTCACTTCTTTTCATCAGGTCCGTCTACCAGCATCTTCCTATCGTCCTTTATGGCTTCTCCGTCACCCCCTCTTCAATCAACATAGCTTCCCCACTGCAAAAACATCCAGATCAAACTCCCCGTACTGACTATTACAGGCCCCGCAAGCCCCTCCCCCCATTTCGCTGTCCTAAATACCAACCACTCACTCACAAAGTGCATCCAAGCGACCGCATACACACACATAGCCAGACTATAGAACCTCCCATCATTTATATTATACGCAGCATACATCCGCACAACCCCCTGGAGAAACGTCCATGTGCCAAACGTGCGGGAGGACAAGGGCGTGGCAGGCGAGTTGGACGGCACTTTGGAGACTTTGCCCGTCGACGAGGTTGGGTATTTGGGGTTCCATGTGTTGTAGACTCGTTGCGTGAAGGAGGTGGTTAGGTAGGCTTGGGCTGTGTTGCCCAGGGCTAGTACAGATGTCTACCCGCGCGTTAGTAATTAATCAAGAACAGTAGAGCCTCCCGTATTGGGCGCGACAGGAGGAGAATGCTGGGGAGGGGAAGGCTGAAGATGTCAGCTCAGGTGCGGAAACGTACGATGAATAACCATTGAGGCAAAAAGCCTTTGGCCTGAGGTAGAATTGCGAGGACCGATTCCATTGCGCTTGTACCTGACTGGTGATCACGACGTTGGGAGAGCTGAGTACCCGGACGTTTGGTGGGAGCTTGATGTTTATGTGTAGCCGCCGGGGGGCCAGCCTTGGAAAGCTCCAATTCGCACTAGTGAGTGGTCCGAGCTCATGACTTACGGATCTATGGGTGCAGAGGTGGTGTACACTGGCATCCCGAAATGGACATTTCTGTGCGTATTTATATGATTAGAAAGTCTGCATCACCTCCGACAGGTATCTATACTCGCCGAAGAGCTACCAAAAGGACAATTACCCTTAGGGCATTACGTACAGGCAATGCTTGGTATTCACATCACATCAAATCACATCACGAGATATGAATATGCTGATGCCATGACGGCAGTATTCAATTTAGCGTTTCAATATCCACTAGAATACCTCATGATTTTTAGGGTCTTCCAAACGTAGAAGCAGCCGCAATACCAAGTGTCCAGATCAAAAATGTGTACTGTCTGTATACCCAAAAACCGCCTCTTCCATATCCTACTTACTGGGTTTTGAAACCTGCAGCAGATACTCTGAATGATTGAAGTGTGTTTTTGCAGGCCGTATCTGTGTCGCTGGCTTTATGTTACCCAATCCCGGATTCAATCTGAGTTCACCCTCTTTGCGTGGTGCCTTCTCGGATTTGGATTCAAGTCAAGGTGATAAACACGATAGGAGAGGTTGTGTTTCCGGCATCGAGAGCAAGGCTGAGCACATTTCTGGAATAGATCATATTATCTGTGGCCGAACTCTCTCAGGGCTGCAGTCGAATTTATTAGCCGTTCCTAGCCCTTAAAGTGGGCGAGTTTTGAGGGCATAGGTGGGAGCCCCAGGGTTTTTGATGGTGCTGTAGTAATTACACCCTGTTGTAGGGAAGCAGGTGGCGCTTCTCTCATACCTATATTGTAAACACTAAGATCTAGAGCATATTGAGTGAAAAGATGGAAGCTGCGGATGTAGTGCCTGTAGGTATCAAGTCGGGAGAAGCCTTTCGCAGATTTGGTGCTGCAACCTTTGACTGGGCGGCGAGGGTTATACCTTTTGCAATCGAGCTCCTGGATTTTTGGACGTCACCTGAAGATATGCTGCAAGAACTACTCCAAAGACGACAGTCGTTGCAGGCCAGGCCTCTAGGGCGATAGGAGTTGAGATCAGGATGATACACACGACATGGCCTACGACTCTGATTGCAACATTCACAGGATACCGCTGGGGGGACACGGTATTGGCCATCTACAAGCCATGTATGTGCAATCGAATCCCGGCAGAAGGGAGTAATTTTCTCCCAATTGTGTTTATGTCCATACTGCCCAGGGTTGGCATTGACAGTGAAAGCTGCTTGGTAATCGATATCATACTATACCGCAGTAGCGTCAGGAGAAAGTTCTGGAAGCGCTACTTTCCACTGTGGATATTCTGTATGGGTAGCGTGCGCCGCGTCCTCGTCCTTGGAATGATTATCATCAGCAAAAGATGATCCGTCATCGTTCGTGAGAGCCAGCTGATCCATGGGAACCAGTGATTTTGCAGAGGCCGTCGACGACATGCTGACCCTGCTCCTCTTAGTAAACTGCGCTTTTATGTCTACTAAGGTATAAGTGGCCAAACCACACGTCTTGAGCGTAATTCGGCACTGGTCGCGTGCCCTTCCTTAAATTCGACACACCTGGAGATTGGGATGATAGATGCGCCACTATATACGTAATCGGGCATAATGTTCACAAGATTCCGGGTTCAGGAAACCGTATTCTCTATGGATGAAGTGGGCGTGAGCAATCTTGCGCTTATTGGCAAAATTGAGCTCGTCCCAGTTGTGCTTGTGTCCAAAGGCTCTAAATGATGCATTGCTACCCATTTCGATAGTGCCAAACTCAAGATTGTACTGTTATGAGGTGGCATCATGAGGGAGTGGTGGTAGAGGGATAATTGAGTCTTTCCAGGTCTGTTCCTGGTTGGGTGTACCTTCTTCGTTGACATCATCTGCGCCGGCGCGTTTCCGAGGGTCCAACGACACCGCCTGTGGCTGCGATGGTGGAACCTCATGAGTCTCGACGGCCATGCAAGACCGACCGCCTGGTTTGCAGGCGCCCACCAAGTCCGTTGGTTATGCATCAATTGGTTCTCATTGGGCAGTTCTGTGTTGCTCAAAGTGAGCGAAAGCGTGCAATTTGCCTGCTTGGATACAGTTCTTATCAAAGTAGGTTGCGGAGTTCCAGATAAGCGGCAAAATCTTTCCTTCACATGTGATGTCCTCTAGGTGGAGGTGCACCTTGAAATCCTTCTTGTCTTTTGTTAGCACGTCAAATGCTAGGGGCTCGAATTGCTTTAATTAAGCCAAGTCTGTATCGCGTTTGGTGGAGATGTTGAGGGGAGAGATCTCAGATGACAGACGCCCCATAGCTGTGTTTACTCACCTCATACTTCTGTGCGAACTTTCCAGAGATCCAATCATCAATACGTACAGTGTTGAATTCCCGCAACAGGATATTCACCATTGCCATCCTGTCTCACCTGCGACAGTGGCAATATATGTTAAGATAGGGTAAAAACGAGGGCCAGAGGGGTTGAGGAGAGAGTTGAAGACAGCTGGACGGTTTGGTTTAAACCGTGGTGAAACCAACTCAACTGGACTGGTCGAAACACGAAATCGCGTGAACGCGTGACATGGCACGTGACGTCGAAGCGAACTGAACTGCAGGGTACTATCTCATTCCCTTGCCACCATACGCCGTGATGGCCCAGATAAGGGTGATAGTAATGTCTCCTTGCTCACCACCTCACCATCTCTCTCGTTGTCGATATTGTGTGACCTCATCCCCGTTTGCAAAGACTTAAAACCTCGCAATAAGATGCATGTGCTTGAGCACGCCAATGTAATTTCTTTAACAGCATGCCAATCACATTGCAAATATGAATCCTGCGAATGCTGAGGACGATTGATCCGAGAGAGGTCTCAGACGATCAATTTCTTGATAACAATTGAGGCCCGGAATTGACAGAAATCTTGGCACGGAGAAACGTATTGCCGGCATTCCATTTTTTTTGACGGTCTTCGCATCCTGCCCAACTTTCAATAATTTCACATCTTCCAGCTTCCCACCCCACTTTTCGATTTTCCATTCCGCCAAAATGTTTGCCGTTTCAGGCTGGAACATTTCTGCGCCACTAAAAACCCAGGTCGAAGTTGTCAAGCCCAAAGATCCGAGCAAGAAGAGCAAGAAGAGGAAGAGAAAGGCCGAGGAGCAGGTCACTGAAGCGAGCTTGAATGAAATATGGAGTAAACCCGAGGAGGCAGATGGTGCGCAACAAGGCCGGGGTAAGAAAATCAAGAAGACGGGAAGCAACGAGACGGTGGTAAATACGGGAAAGGCTGCTGAGAGGGAGAAGAAACGGCTGCAAAAGGAGGAACAGGGTGCAGATGTCGCGGAGGCGGAGGCGGATGTGCCTGAGGTTCAGACAGAACAAAAGAATGGTGGCGGGAAGGGGGACCCTCTTGCAGATGCGCAGGCATTAATTGCAGAGATTAGTGCTGCCAAAGAGAAGTGTGTCGAGTCGAAGCCCGAAAAGAAGAAGCGCAAGAGAGCTCGCGACAATAAACCTGCCCAGGCCGAAACCATTCCTCCCACTCCCTCCGGCAACCCTGCCACCAAAAACGAACCAGCACAAAAAGTTACCGTAGCAGCATCTGCCACCGCCGTCTCCCTCCTCCCGGAACCAAAGGGCCTCACACCACTCCAACGCTCTATGCGCACAAAGCTTGCCAGCGCACGCTTCCGCCACCTCAACGAGTCTCTCTACACGAAACCCTCCAAAGAATCATTGGATCTTTTCAAAGAGAGTCCAGAGATGTTCGAAGACTACCACCGCGGCTTCGCCCAGCAAGTAGAAGTTTGGCCCGAAAACCCCGTCGACGTATACTTCTCCGCTATCCAAGAGCGGGGCAAGATCCGCGCTAAAGATCCATGGAAGGACAAAAAGCGCCAGAAACACGGACGCTCAAACGATGTTGAATTAGCTACCAATGCGGCCGCCGGTGCAATCAAAGTCCTACCCCGAAACCTCAACGGCCACTGCACAATTGCAGATCTAGGATGTGGCACAGCGTCGCTCTCGCACCGGCTGCAACCGCTCCTCAAGTCCCTCAACCTCACAATCCACTCGTTCGACTTATCCAAGCCCACAGGGCCCTCGGCACCCCTCGTCACAGTATCCGACATCTCCGCCCTCCCTCTGCAAGACCGCTCCGCAGATATAGCCATCTTCTGCCTCGCGCTCATGGGCACCAACTGGCTCGACTTCATCGACGAAGCCTTCCGCATTCTGCGCTGGAAGGGCGAACTCTGGGTCGCGGAGATCAAGTCACGCTTTGGTCGCGTCACCAAAGGCAAAGGGAAGCCACCAATCAACTCGGTAGGATCCCTGCGCAAGCAGGACGTCAAGAAGCCAAAGGGGAAGAAGAAGGGCGGCGAGAAGGAGATAGAAGAAGGCATCCATGGGTCCGAGGATGAAGCCGAACTCGCCGTCGCTGTCGACGGTGCCGATTCGAAAGAAGGGACCGACGTTTCTGCTTTTGTGGAGGTGTTGAGGAAGCGCGGGTTCGTGCTCGATACGTCGTTGTCTGGGGACGGAAACCCCAATGCGGCGATCGATCTGTCTAATAAGATGTTTGTGAAGATGCAGTTTGTCAAGGCGGCGAGTCCGTCGAAGGGCAAGAATGTGAAGGAGGAGGGAGGGTACAAAGAGCCTGGCGATAAACGCGGATTCAAAATGGGAATCAAGGGCAAGAAATTTGTTGCCGTGGGCGGGGACGACGATGAGGGTGATGGAAAGGATGGGACGGTGCTGAAGCCTTGTTTGTATAAGATCAGGTAGAGGTGTAATCATGATGTGATGAAGACGATGGTTTACCGATCTGGGAACTTTGTAAAGACGGCATGGAGTTCTTAGAACGTCCAAAGGGAGCTGAGGAATGGGCAAATGACGTTCTAAATTCGCTCCGCGGCTTCATCGCGATATTACTCCAGCAAGCTACTCGGTACCAGGAATGTTAGACTCTACTATCCCCATCCCCATCCCCATCCCCATCCCCATCCATAGGTATCTCACCTCGACAAACAAAACCGAAGATCCAACACCACTCCATCCCTTCTCCCATATATCCACTCACCTCTACCCACCTCTCCCCACCAAAACCCAAAACCCCACCCTCCCCAACCAAGCCAAAGTCTCACTCCCCCCCCTAGTCACAAGTGTCTTACCACAAACCCCATATAATCTCCCATCCCATGCTTCCCTACCCCTCGCCTCCCTTCCCGCTTCCCCTCCCCCAAAGAACCGGAAACTCGGGAATGAAGGGGGATCAGAAGGGCGGGCGAGTTTCAGGGGTTTGCAATGACGGCACCGTATATGCATGTGTGACCCGATTAGGATGTGTTTTGAGGGAGGGAGGATGGGAGGGGTGGTGTCAGTAAGGGATCGGGAGAGGAGAGTGGATGAGTGGATGAGTGGATGGGTGGATAGGTGGAGGGGTCGAGGGGGGGAGATTTGAATATCGGGTGTTTTTATTTGTTGTAGGGAAAGCTCCAAGTTTTGTCGGAGACGGTAGGGGAGGATACGATAACCGTATATGTATCCAAGTCTGGATGTGGTTGAGAGTATCCGTATTCGACACATGTCAACCCACTCAGCAAGGGTGGTTGCGGCAAAGCCGTCTCCAACTGTGGCGTTTGCCCCAAGCCCCTGTCCCTGCACATGCCTCTCAAGTCAGTACACCGATAAGTAGGCAGATAGGCAGATAGGCTGATAGGTAGACGCTCTCAGACGCCGTGGGCCAGGTACAGTACATCCTGGCGATGGTGCTTTTGGGATTTGATTCGCAATGCCTAAGTCTACTTTGCTGCCCTACCCTGCCCTGCCCTGCCCTATCCCAACCCAAAAAGAAAAGAATATCTCTTCCGATAGATAGATAATACACGCAGCCCATGCATAGTCATGATCAAAACTCGTAGTCGTTAATCGTAGCACGGCAAACCAAAAGCGGAGCAGAAAGGAAAGGGGAAATCTAGGCAGCGATCAAGTACACAAGTCAGTCATCGCGCTATGATGCCCTCGTTCTCTGCCGAGGAGAAAGTCTGGAAAATTTAGGAATCTTGGGGAAATTTAGGGGAGTTTGTCTCAAGTCTTAGACCAGAAAAAAAGAAAAGAGAGTGAGGAAAAAAAGCCCATAAGCCCATCATTCCATGCATGCATGCAAAGCCAGAATCTGATCTGATCTTGCCGTTGCCCGATTCGCCCCATATGCAGTGTGCAAGAAAACGTGCCGTTGCTTTTTCAGTCGTTCACTGATTTTGCACTCGGACTCCTTGGTCGAAAACGCCCAGACAGATGATGGCCCAGCACAAAACCTTGTTTCGTCCCACGTCTAGAATGCATGCGTGCTTGCTTTTAGCTGTTCCTCGAGCCCGTCTAGCCCAATAGCAGGCCGGCAGCGTACTCCACATTGCCGTTGGTAGCCTGTAGAGCCTGGATGGCCTCTTGCCGGGAAAATCCAAGATTAGTCAGTTGCTCAATGTGTTCCTGGGGGAAGGGGTCTGCGGACTTGGCCGGCTGTGGTGCAATCTGGGCTTGGGGCTGTGGTGGCTGGCTTGATGGGCCCGGCTGCGTCGTACTTGGGCTACTACCACCAGCAGCAGTTGCATCTGCCGGCCGCGGTGCGCCGGTTCGTGCACCAATGGCGGTCCCGTTCGGTCCAGCTACCGTCGGCTCGTTGAGCTCGGCTTCGTCCAGATCCTTGGGAATCTCGTGCTCAGCGAGAAAGGGGATCTCAAGACCCTGGAAACAGAGGGCGTTTTTCTCGAGGTCAATCTTGGCCTTGTAGCGCTTGAGCATGTCCAGGCCGAAGAGCAGGTCCACGCCCTTGCCCTCCATGACGGTGAAGGCACAGGGCATGATGGCCCCGCCGATTTTGATCTCGGCGTGGTGCACGCGGCCTAGAATCTTGGCAGTCCCGACTCCACGCGCAATGCCCTCGTAGCGCTTGTCGATGAGGCGCATGATGCCACACCGCTCCGCACAGGCCGGAGACATGATGGTCGCCTGCGCGCCCGAGTCGACAAAGGCCTTGACGGGCACGTTGTTGACCTCGGTGTTGATGTACAGCATGTGGACGCGGGCAAAGACTAGACGTGTCAGCATGGCAATGCAGAAGGCAGCAGACAGGGCAGACAGGGCAGACCTTCGGGGTTGTGCTCGTAGGCGTGCTGCAGGTTCTCGATGACGCGGTCCTGGCGGATAATCTCCTCGATCTTGCGCTGGGCGTCGATGTTGAAGGGGTCGTCGTTGAGCAGGGCAATCTGGTTCTGGCGCTCGCGTTCCTGGTCGTCGACTCGGCGCAGCTCCATGTTGAAGACGTCGCGCCAGCGGGAGGCGTCGTTGAGGGCGGCGAACAGCTCCGGCTTTTGTTGTCGCAGCTGCTCCTGGGCGGCCGGGTCCCGCAAGACGTTGAGTCTCACATTCTCTGGGTCGGGTGCAGGCACACTCCTGCCCTCGGTGGTAGGCACCGTGGGACTGAGGTTACGGCGGGCTCCGCGCTGCCCTTGCGCCCGGTTCCCTGGCCGGCGGATGAGCACGGCGAGCATCTCGCCGTCCTTGATGCCCGCCTCCTCGAGCGTCTGCGTCTCCGCCGTGAGCGGGCTGCCGTTGAGGTAGTAGGTCTGCGCCTGGGCGGGGAACGTCGTCTCGGCCTCGACAAACGCCTTGAGGTCCTTGACCGTCAGCCCCGGCGGCAGGTCCAGCGTCAGCAGGTCCTGGTCGGACGGCTCGTCGGGCGCGTTGATGTTTATGGTGACGCGTGGCCTGTTTGAGCAATGGTTAGCCGTCGGTTTTGGCTTGTTGCACAGGAACGGTTTCGGCAGAGACTCACATGGTTGCTGAGCAGCGTCTGGGCGGCTTCCTTGCGTGGTATGCAGGCGCGTCCGCTTTGAGGAAGAGGACGTGGTACACTGTGGTGAGGGAGGTCGATGGCGAGAGGATCTGGGTGGATGGAGGGCGGGCTCGGGGGGGGGGCCGCCGGTACACGTTTACCCCAACGGGTCCAGTGTTTGCTTATGGGGGGGAGCACGCTGCACCGGCAGACTCTGGCGGCGCACAGTGCTGGCCCTGGTGCGGTACCTTGCCTCCCGGTGGCAGAAGCGTCGTGAAGGGCTCCGCGGTGGTTAATAATCAGCGGGTGCTCAGAGGCGACATGGCGGAGGGGCGTGGAGGGGAGCTCGTGTGCACGTTACGCGGGGGCGTTCTACAGGGCCGAGGGCGGCGGCGGCGCGGTATTATACTGCCTGCTAATGAGGATGGGTTGGGCTGTAGGCAGCAGACGGCGTGCGATACAGACGCCTGCTGGGTGACCGGTACCATGAAACGGAGGTCGGCTACAAAAGACACACCGCCTGCAGCGCGGCGGGGCACGCGTCATGGCTTGGTCGAGCAGCAAGCAGATGAGAGGCCGCGCTGCCCTGGGCCTGGCCATGGCATTGCTGCTGACCGTCATGCTGCCTCTCGCCGCGTGCAGACGCCGCTCCAGGGCCGCTCTAGGACGCCTGCTCTGGGTATATGTAGAGAGCCTCACCAACACCCGCTGCTCGACCAGCACCGGCCTCATGCCCAGGCTCCAGACGCCGGGGTTTGCGCGCAAGACGGCCGCCGGCCAGGGTTGGCGCGACACAGCAGCTGCCCGCGCGCAGGCTTGCCCTCTTCCATCCCAAGCTCCATGCCCGCAGTAGCAGGGCATCGCGATGCCATCGGCCTGTCGACGGCCAGACGACTGCCGCTGCAAGTCATTGGCGTCGTCCCGGTACCTAGTCCATAACAGGCCCCTGGACACTGTCAACATGGTGTCTGGGGTCTGGATGTGTGCTCTCTGCCATAGCACAGACCGAGTCACCAAGCCAGGCGTCCTCTGTGCGGCGCTTCACGGTAACAACATACCGTGGCTACCTACATAGTGCACGCAGTTGTGAGCGAGGCGAGGCGAGTCCATCCGAGCCGCGGACCGGGCCTGTTCACATCGCTGCCGGATGACGGCGATCAGAAGCCAACGGTGGCGCCAAGAGATCTTGAACGAACCGTTTTTTCCATCTGAACATCTGGTTAGTCACGCGTTACGCAGAAACCTGCGCCAAGGGAACCGTAACAAACACACCGCTATTTTAGTCAGGACGGTAGCTAGTAGTAAAATGTATTTCGCGCCAGTGGAAATTAAGGTTACTCACGTTATTTTGTTTGTAATGCTGGTCACATGGAAATCATTCTCAAACAGGCTATGCATGGTATTGCCAAGATCGTTCGATCGATAGATAACCGCCGGGTGCAGAGTCTCGTGCCTGGACGGCGGACAGGAACCCGCCAGCCAATCCGCCTGCACATCGCATTCGGAAGCGCACACGACTCACGAGGCCGCAATTCTCCACGCCCACGGCAAAGACCTGCAGAAGCAACTGCCACGGACGACTGACCTGCTCGGGCGCCAAGATGCCCAGGGACCTCGAGAGCGAGAAAGCAACAATCGACGGCCTGCCGTCCCTGTCCAGAGACACCGCCCGCGACCCAGGCGCCCTGACGGACGATCCCATGCCCCTCTATCTGCTCCCCACGCCCATGATCGAGGAACGCTTCAAGAAAATGACCAACCTGCACCCCTACGGCCTGCTGCTCAACCGTGAGGACCTCGACGAGTGCGACTGGCTCGAGCATGCTGCATTCGAGCCGCACGAAGCGGCCTCTCGTGAAAAGGTACGGACTGTCTCTCATCAAATTCTCCGGCATTTATCTCCTGTCGACAGTCACCGCGTCCTTAGTACTCCTGCAAGTTTCTCCGTCTGCCCTTACTACCTGTAACACTTTGGGCCTCAGGCCGCTGTGTTGTTCATGCCCTACCGTTGTTACTTTGATCGTCCGCCTACTCCCCCAGACTCACTCAACACTTTGTGGTGGTCTCACTCAGCCTTATCAAATATGCACCATGCGTCTCGTTTCGGATGCACAATCAGACTGCCGACACACCACTCCATTTCATGCAGTCTTTGCCTGTTGCCTTATGTCCTTCTTTGTTGAGCCATGCACGTTTCGTTCTTCGCATACGCATGCTGTCCAATTCGCAATGTTTCAAACGTTGGAACATTCTCGCCACTCTCCCGCGTCGGCCCGCTGTTCCTAACTTCCTCTCTATTGTTCATGCCTTCAATGCATAGTGCCTTCCCGCTAGGGCTGGCCACATGGGGTTATCATACCGAGCATGGAAGGAGCACCCGCCTGCGGACGAAAACATCCAACCGACCATGCCTTCCCCTTCTGTTAACCTCAACCACGCTAAACCTTAAACTAACAATACCGTGCACAGCTCGACTACCGCCTCAATGTTTGCGGCTCTCTTTGCTCTGGAATCTTCACCTCTGCCTATGCCACATCCCCCCCTCCGCTGGGCCCCCTCTTGCAGTCCCGCAAACCCCCGTTCCCTGGCGTTGATGCTTCTGACTCGGATCGCAAGAGGGTCCTGCTCGCCCACATTATTGCCACACAATTCACTTCCCCTGTTGTGACGGACCCCTCGATGGATTACCCCAAGGACTGGAGAGAGAAGCGCCAAGTCACAGGCCCTACTGGCCATTGTGAGGATGGTGAGACCATTTGTTTACACAGTCTAGCAGTGCACCCGGAGTTTCAGGGTAAGGGGTTGGGCAAGGTGCTGCTGAGGGGGTGGGTCCAGAGAGTAAAAGATGCGGGCATTGCGAAGAGGATTGCACTGATCTGTCATGACAAGTACGTACCATTTTACGGAAAGGCAGGTTTCAAGAAAATTGGGGAGAGCAAGTGCCAGTATGGGGGAGGAGGATGGTTCGATATGGTGCTTGAGTTTGACGAGTATGGCAGGGGGGACTATGATATTTAGGCTGGTATGAGGTTTCAGACGGCGTTGAGCGGGATGAGTTGCATGATCATGATATGATATGATATGAACGCAGGCACGAACACTAAAACGGGGTAAGACTTCTCACATTGGTCTGGCAGTAATTTCAGGAGCGACAAGGACTCACTAATATTTTACTTCTTGATATATGTCGTATACAAGCATCTCTTACCCCGTAGATGTTCAGACCCACTCATCACAATCTATCTACTTCGGTGGGACTCTCGGAAGCCTTTGCCTTTCTAACCATCCAGATGATCCGCTGCTTCGCCCTGTCCTTCCACTCTTCCCCAGGGTCTAATTCGATATCCTCAATTACTGCGAACCCCTGTTTGAGATATGTCCGCATGCCCGCGATGCTGGCTTCAACCACAGCATCTACGCCCATCTCATCCGCTTTCTCAACGCCCCACGAAGTAAGCATAGTACCAGCGCCACGGCCTTGGTATGCTGGATCTACAGCGAGCAGCTCCAGGACTGGAATAAACGAACGATGAACATGTTAGAACATCTCTCAGCGAATTCCGAATGAAGTGGGGAAGCATAGAGACTCAAAGTTACCAGCAATATTCCCGCCAGCATTCTGCATGGCTCGATACCTATTCGGCAGCATAGTGGCCATCATGGCATGCACATATGCCTCATCCCTCGGGTCATCCCACCACGAACCTTCTTCGTGCAGCATTTCTTGCAGAGTTGGGATGGTGCCTGTGTAGAAGGTCCATTTTGCTACTGCGGCTATTGTGTCCGAGGGAGTGACCATTTTGAGAAAGGTGGAGTGTGGGGAGGAGTGGAATTGTGCGGTCCAGCGCTTGGCGCCTGTTGCGCGTCCGGAGGGGGTGGAGTGGTTTTGGTAGTCGGTGGTGAACAAGGGGTGGTCGTTTTTGAAGGCGAGGGACATGATTTCGAAGAGGCGGGGCATGTCGGAGGGTGTGCATTGCTGGAGGGTGAAGGAGGGGGTGGACATGGTTGGGGGTGGGATTTGAGGAATGGAAGGGGAGTGAAGGGGAAATGAGGAGAGAGGTTTGGTTTGGAGAATGGATGCTCTAGGGAAGGTAGAAATGGACAAGATATTGACCTCGCGTATGTCGTGTGATAATGCATATGCAAGTGATTAAATCAACTTGTGGAATCGAGGGTTATGTTGGTCTCATTGTAGGAAGAACCTCCTCAATCCCGTATACTGTACTGTTTGGATAATCGGAAGAGTGGCCTGTATTCTCTAAGATTGAAGCGGCGACGCATCGAAAGATGATGTGTTGGGGTTGACAGGAGAACCGATGTCTCGGCATCCCGAGCCGAGGCCGGGACACTAGCTTATCGATAAGACTCCCCAGACCATTCCCAAATGCGGGGAGAGCTGTGCAACTCTCAAGAAGCGTTCAGAGGTCCATTCAAATCTCTTGACTTCAACGATGCTCGAGCTCCGCTGTATTAGCTTCTCGCCATAGCACGAGGGCGTAGACGGCCTGTGATTAGAGGAATGCGTGATCAGGTGGTTGTTATTATGTACCCCGCGAGCATTGATAGGCTTACGGAGCTACCGCGGGGATAGGAGGCATGAAGGGGTGGCAGGGACCCCAGATGACACTCCATCCCCCTTCTTCAACTTCTTATCATTCCTTCTGTCATATTTGACGCGTCTATTTTGATGTTGGTGATGCGCTGAAATCGAAGACGTTGGGCGTTGTGATCAGGGTGTTGCGTCATCAACCTCCACGGCTGAGTGCACTCGGAGGACGGCTTCCGTCGAAGTCCGAGCCTCAGGTATGTGACTCTTGTCGAACGAAGAGCAGTCGGAGAGAGACTGACAATTCCATCTCACAGCGACGACCTTCCTGCATGATCACAGCACCTTGACTGGTGCGAGGCTCGCGCTTTGAGTCAGTCTCCCAGCACAAGTACACCTTCCGCGCGGCCATCTTCAGACGATAGCGATAACGATAACCGTTCACGATCGATTAACCCCCCCAATTCCCGGCCACAATGGCGTGGTGGCGACGCGATCCTTCTCTCTGGTGCCGCTCGGCGCTCCACCGATACTCTCGACAAGCCTTTCGCGAGAACGAGGCTGCGCTCCGAAGCCGATGCTTCTCCAAGTCCCTCCCAAGCCAAGCACAACACCAGGACCCGGACGATAGGAATCGCCCCGATGGCATCACAGACCTGCAATGGGTTCAATTGCAGCACTTCCGCCGATGGAAGAAGCGCGTGCAGGAGGATCCATACCGGGCCTTGTTTGGCGCGAGCAGTGACATGCTTCAGGGGCGGGGGTTGAAGGAGTGGGAATGGGTGCATAAAACGTTCCCGAAGTGGCTGGTTCGGGAGATGGATTTCTCGAAGTGGGCGCGGAAGGGGGGCGCTAGTGGGTCGGGGACCGAAGGAAAGAAGAATGGGTTTCCAAGTCATCTGGGTGGAAGGCCAATCAATCTTTCATGGCAAGGGCAATATCGCAACCAGGATACTTCATCTACTGCCTCTTCCCAGTCGAAATACCCAAACAAGGTTGACAACCTTGACGAAAGTAGCCCAAAGTCTGCCAATCCTGTAAGGGATTACTCCAGATGGGAAAGATATCAGGAATCTGTAGCATCGCCTTCCGATCCAAGACGTCCAGCCGAACAAACCTCAGCACAAGGCTTGCGCACAGCTCCTGAGACTGCAACCCACGGAGAGGCCCCTGCCCGAGAAACAACGTTCATTAAAGAATTCTTTGCAGAGTCGCCAAAAGAATCTAAATTGGTAGAAAACAAGACCGATGAGTGGAGACAGACTGTGCTCGATCGGAGGGCTAGGGGAATCTCAGAGGAAACGACACAACGTAGTGGGGCCTTTGGTACCCAGATTGGTGGCTCCAGCCAACCCACCATCGCAGAGCAGCGACCATCTCAGCGACCATCTCAGCATATCAATTGGTCTTCGGGGCCATCGAAGATCACGCCAAAAGAACCTAGCAAGATCATCCAAGTCGAAGGCATCTCAGGTGGTTCGTCAAGAAACACTGTGCGAGTCAATCATGATGGCCATCATTCATCCTTCCCAGTGGACCCTTCTCCAGTGCCTAACATTACTACCACCAAGAGCTCAATAAATGGGGCCCAGGAGCCAGTCAAGGAAGCCGGCAAGGTCAGTACTGAAGTGTTCGTCGAGGACGAAGCTGTTACTCCTCCAAAGAGCAAGCCGCTAGTGCTTGACGGATCTAGTCACAAGGCAATATGGAATCATGGACCTCTGTCATCGTCTACCTCCAAGACCCTTTCTCAGCTTCCTGAGGATGACCTAGACTTTCTCAGCGCTAGCGACATCCGAGCATCAATGGGTGTCATGAAGAATGTCAAGTCACTTTCCGAGGAAAAGAGTAAGTCTAGGCAGGAACTAGAACACGATTACAATACCACACAGAAGAAGCAAGAGGATGTTGAATCGATGCTTGAGGCTATGATCTTGAAGGATCAGCATGCTCGACGCACAGAAAAAGAGGTTGTGAAGGAGCAAAAGAGCGCTTCAGTTCCAGCGGCCAGTGCCAAAAATGCTGACACTCCCGAAACTGAATCATTCGAGCCCGCACTTGAAAGCAGCATCGATAGGATGACACGGTGGCTGCAAATCGGAGGAGACGTCTTTGCTAAGCACTTTTGGGCCGATCCAATCCAGGCGAGAGAATCGGTGAGGAAAGCCCAGAGGGCGGGCGAAGAACAGGCAGACGCATTCCGCAAGCTCATCATATCCAAAGTACAAAAAGGTGGCAAGGCTTTGGATGATGCGGGAGAGATTCTTGCGGCTGATCTTCCCTGGACCATACCACTGTTAGAACGAGTCAAAGGCGATGAGCGCCAAGTCAAAGCTATTGTTGCTCAATCGTTCCGTGCAAAGAAAGAGTCAAATGAAGATGTCCCTCCCGAGGTTGCTCGACAAGCTTTCCGCACCAAGGTCTCCAAACTCAAGAAAGACATTAGCGATACTGAAACAGCCTACGACGACGCATGTTTGGTTTTAAACGACATCGTTCTTACACATGAACATTGGAGCAACGTTAAGCTTTCCAAAATCCAAGAAACGAGGCTCAGAATCGCATCAGAGATTCTCCAGAAGAACGCCAGGCTGACGAGGATGCTTATTTTCGCTGTCCAAGCAAGATATGAGTCTCTGGCACAGCAGCCTTCCGAGGCCCTGTTTGCGGATGTTGGATATAGGCTTCTGGCTTTGCAAGATACGCAATTGGCGCTGTCGAGACTGGTCGATCGCTCGATTTGGTCCTTGGGGTTGCGACCTAGCCAGGCAGGCACCTACGCAAACACTCTTCTTGATGACACGAACGTGGACATGGATGTTGAAGTCAGAGTCTCAGGGTCAGAAAAGGGAGCCAGCGAGTCAGAAACCAAGACGTTTGCAAACAATGCCGCTGCTCAAGAGAAGTTAGAGGAAGAGATCAGAGCTCAGAAGACTGCTATGCGGGGTCTCTCTGATGACGGGTATTCGTATCCTCCCAAGACTCCGAAAAGGAAATCTTTTGATGAGCCAAGCCCGCTCACGAATAGTCTTTTTAGACCCTTTGGTTTGACTTTTGAGAGTCTGGGTAAGGATGTTGAAAACAAGGGAGAAGAGACTGGATCTTCAGGCTTGAGTGCGTCTGCGAGGAAAGAGCAAGAGAGAGAAGAGAAAGAGCTTGTGAAAGAAATCAAGCATGCATATGAGGATGTGTACGGACCGATTACGGTGCATCATCAACAAGAGGGTACCCCAATGGAGAATGCTGAAGCAGAACTTGGGAAGAGCGACCAAATTTCAAGGGGAGACACACAGAAGGTCAAGCTGGATGATATCTTTGGTACGAAGAGCAGTGCACAGAATAATGGACTGTACGCTTTTCCCACCGTCGAGCCGCCTCCACTGGTCACCACGAGCGCCCAAATCCGGCAAAACCAGCTTGACAGTGTCCTCGATGACGGCATTGCGGCTACGAATACCGAAGCAGACGGTACGGCTGAATCCGAGAAAGCAGGGCCTGTAAAGACGGCCATAGAAGCTTCAGCAAGCACCAAAGCCGACGCGTCATCACAAACTCATACACCGATGCCTCTCCTCAACGAGGATCACTTCCTAGATCTCACCTCGTCCTCCTCTGAGTCGTCTGTGTTCACATCTCCTTCCACTGCATCCTCTTCAACATCCCGGACCCGTTCCTTGTCTGGAATCCCAACGGAGTACAAGATTCTCTTCTATAATCCCGCCACCGATGAACTTTCGATCACAACAACTACAGAGTACACATCCTCTCCTTCGAAGGAAGCTCTCCCAATCCACGTTGCTCTCGCCATACTATCCTCCCCAGCGAAATTCCTCCCGCATATTCCCTCAGGTTTCGAGATCGTCAGTGCCAAACCAAATTTCTTAGCACTGCGAGAAACGAATGATCCCAGTCGAGCACCCGAAATCGTACATGTAACATTGCCGAACCCGACAGAGAAGGAAGTTGAAGCCGCCTGGAAGAAAAGTGTCAACCCCATCGATGGCACAGCACGCCTTAGCCCCACAGGCTATGCTGGTCTACCGGTGGATGACCTTGGACCTCCATCTCTTCTCTCTTCGTCGCAGTCACGCAATTCTTCTCAGACTCCCCCAACAGACCATGTTGATCAGGGTATCGGATCGAGTGAATCAAACGGTTTTCGCGAACGGTTGCAGTACGAGAGTATAGGGGATGAAAACCCTTTGATAGCCTCTTTGGCGAAGGAGAACGATAAGTTGAGGAGGAAGGTGAAGAAGGGGAGGAGTAGGGGTGGTGTGGCGAGAGTGCTTATTGTGGGGATTTGGGGGGCGGTAGTGTGTTATGTGGTCGGTGTGCTGGGGGAGTTGATGAGATAGGCCGATTGGGATGGTAGGTAAGGAGAATGATAGGTCAGGAGGATAACGGATTGTAGGGTATGGGGGCATGTGGGTGTACGCTTTCAAGTGATTTGGTACTGGTATTTCGCTTTTTTGGGATTGCGCACGCGGCATACATTTGTGGATTTGGAGTTTGGATTACTCTCTTCTCTGGTTAATGTATATTTAGCTGAATTATTAAGTTGAAGAGTTGTTTTTGAAGCTTGCCATTGTGGAGAAAATTCTGTCACATTTGCCTCGAGGGTGAAAGATAGGTTGTGGTTTGCATTTGTGAAAGGATTAGAATGTTTCTGTTGAGCACGTAGTTATCAAAAGGTGAACTTTAACTCTTGCTTACCTAAGCCCAGATTGGCACGCGCCATGATCTTTGGCGATTGTGGCGCGGCGCCATGGCAACCATATCATGAAGCGATTCCATCATGAATCATCCATCGGCCTCCCACACATCCTCCATCTTCAACCTTCAACTCCATCGCAAATATGGCGCCCATACTCCAGCACTCTCTTTTGCTTTCCGTGACCGTCGCTACAGCCACAGCAATCCAGATTCCATTCCTTTCTTTTCCGACCAGTCATGATCAGGCACCTATCGATGTCGCAAAGCCCGAGACCAAACCATTGGTCGACTCATCCGAACTACAAGATCTCATCAGTGGGGATAGACTGATGGCTCGCGCAAAGAAGCTGTATGAGATTGCTAAGCTTGGGGAGCCTGAATTCAATCACCCAACCCGAGTTATTGGGAGCGATGGTAGGCCGACCCACGTGACTCACCAAACATCTTTTATTGACCCTCGATAGGCCATCTTGCGACGTTGGCATATATTCATGACACTATCCTTGCACTTGGCGATTACTACACGCTCTCTAACCAGTCATTCCCTGCTGTTTCTGGAAATGTGTACGAGTACCGTCTTGTGCTCGGGGACGAGGTGCTGAAGTCTGCTGCGCCTATGGGATTGACGCCCGCGACCAAGAACAAGCAACCAGTCCACGGCGATCTCGTTCTTGTCGACAACGAAGGTTGTGAACAGTCTGATTTCCCCAAGGACTTCCCCAAGGGAGGAATTGCATTCATCAAGCGCGGCATTTGCCCGTTTGGAACCAAGAGCACAAACGCGTACAAAGCCGGAGCTTCTGTCGCTGTAGTGTACAATTACGAGAAGGACCCTGTGCAGGGAACTTTGGGTAATGATCTATCGGAGCATCATGTCGCGACATTCGGATTGTCTGGTGCGGAGGCTGCGCCATTCATCAAGAAACTCGAGAAGAAGGAGAAGGTTGACGGTATCGCGTACATTGACGCCGACGTCAACATTATCCGCACCGCCAACATCATCGCTCAAACGACCCTCGGCGACCCTGAGAACTGCGTCATGCTCGGCGCCCATTCCGATTCCGTAGCTGAGGGACCTGGAATTAACGATGACGGATCCGGAACCATCAGCCTGCTCGAAGTTGCCACCCAACTCACCAAATTCAACGTCAGCAACTGCGTGCGATTTGCATGGTGGGCAGGCGAAGAGGAGGGCTTGCTCGGATCCGACTACTACGTCTACAGCCTCCCTGAAGCCGACAACAAGAAGATCCGTCTTTTCATGGACTACGACATGATGGCCAGCCCCAACTTTGCCTACCAGATCTACAACGCCACCAATGCCCGTAATCCTACTGGATCCGAGGAGCTGCGAGATCTGTATATCGATTGGTATGAGCAGCAGGGGTTGAACTACACCTTCATTCCCTTTGATGGACGCAGCGACTATGACGGCTTCATTCGGAACGGCATTCCCGGAGGTGGCATTGCGACTGGAGCTGAGGGTATCAAGACGAAAGAGGAGCAGAAGGTGTTTGGCGGCAAGGCGGGAGATTGGTATGATCCCTGCTATCACCAGTTGTGTGATGATGTTGGGAATCTTAACATGACTGCTTTTGTGGTCAATACCAAGGTATGTTGTCCTACACCATTTGGAATATTGTGGACATTGGCTAACTTTGTAATAGCTCATTGCTCATTCGGTTGCTACGTATGCTCGCTCGTTCAAGGGATTCCCGGAGCGAACGGATGCGGCCCTTGCTGGCATGTATGAGGCGGAGACCAAGTATCATGGAGGCAGAGTGTTCTGGTAGATTGTCGTTTGACAGTAGAATTTGGCTAGCGAATCTGTGATGTGCATGCACACCGTCTTGGTTGAGGTTGAGTCTTTCTGTCACTATGTGTTGGTATCAAAGATGTATAAATATGTTTTAGAGCGTTAGATCCAATATTTGATCAGTTCCTTCGTTAAATATACAGTGTTTTTATATCTAATAGAATATCCACATATCCTTATGTTCCTACTCCTAATCGACAACAAACATCAATTCCGGCCATTCCTTCTTCACCTTCTTACTGCCACTCAGAATGCCCTCTCCACCGCCATTCACAAACTGAAAGAAGTCTCCAACTAGTTTCCTCGTCAACGAGATCATCCTCCCAGCTTTGATAGAGTCCCCACCGCCTGCCACGCCAATATACTGCTTCCATAAAATCGTATCCGAAAAGTCCGAATGGTTCGACTTCGCCCCAACCTGGATTTGTTTCAACCAGGCACTTTGACCAGCCTCAAAGTTCGGCCATGTCGGATCCATATCATTGGTATGTATGGAGCTTGCTAGGAGCAGACTAGGGATACGCAGATCCACATCCGTAGCATTTTCTTCGCCAATGTTACCAATATTTGTTCCATCGATGTTCAAGGCCCCAAGGAATCTTAGCTTTCGGCCGTGAGTCTTGCGTTCTCGCTCAACAAGGATGGAAGATAGTGCTGCAGAGCCGCCCAAGGAGTGTCCAAAAGTTACGAAGTGGGTGAGATTGAGCGGTGCATCGGCACCCCATTGCTTTGCAATATGTGGCAAGGCATCAAGAACGGCGGAAGTGTCTGTGAGTCGGTATGCGTTTACGTCGAGCAGAAATTCGTATGTGGGTTCGAAAGTAACGGGAAGGCCGGGGTATCCTGTTCCGTCTGGATATTCGAGGAAGGGTTGTTCGTATGGGTGGTCTATGGTGACGACGGTGTATCCGTGGCTCGCAAGATCTGAGAATAGAGAAAAAAAGCATTGCGATGACGGGCCGGCGAATGGAGGGCCAAATAACAAGGTGGGAAGTTTGGAGGCATTGGGTTTAGGGAGAGATGTTGCGTTAACTGAGTATTTGGCTGTGATGTTGTAGATCGTGTCTCTGGGCAATGCCCAATATTCCTCGTAGTAATCTGCGAGACCATGGTCGATATAAGGTTGTAAATTGCCATCATGGAGCGTCGGATAGTAGAAGTGGAGTAGGATCGATGTTCCTGTACCGTTGGGAGCTACCGGGTCACTTGGGGTGACTTTGGGGAGCACATAAAGCTTGACTCCGACCGAATACTTGCCGGTTGGAGGCGGCAGAGAGAGTGCAGAAGCAAGAGTGACAAGGTTACAGAGAAGAATCTGCGACGAAGTTGAGATAAACATAATGCTTAGGATAAGCTTGGAGAGAATCAAGCATTGCCACATGGGTTCGCATCTGATTTAATTTGAACGGAACCAGTGGAACCGTTAAACTGGCGCCTGATTTTAAAAATGGCCCCCAACGTTAAGACAGATCCAGGGATCGGCAATGCTATGAAAAGATGGCTCTGGATATTATCCGAGAGGTTGTTCACTGCTCCTGCTTGTTGGAGTATGGAATGAATTAAACACCTGCCGAGTGTGGTATAGCGCTATGGCGGCCTAATCATAGACGTTGTCGTCATAAATCTATGAATCTACCCTACCTACTAGAACTGTCCACTGATGATCTTAAGTTGATATAGTGATGTAAGAGGTCCTACCAAACCTCGTCAGTATAATACGCAACCTTCCCAGGCAACGTCTCCATCAACAGCCCCAACTTTTCAAGCTTATCCACCAACTCAAACAACTGCAAGTCGCATCCTTTCGCAGCCGCAAATGCCACAGTGACTGGCTGCCACTCATACCGTTCAGTATATGGACTAAAGAACTGGATCTGCCCAATCGGCACAACAATTTCTGGGATCCCGGCGTAGTTGGTATAAACACCATCCCAATACGCGATCGAAAGGGAAACGGGATTCTGTGTGACTTTCTCGGTTCTAAGCTTGATATGATAGCTGTGTGCGAAGAAGGACTCGCTGCATGTCGTGTTGGAAGCTTTCTGTACATTCTCATTCCACCATTCGCCAAACAGCTCACGCTTACGAATCGATTGTGGTATGCGCGCGATAGTTGTTTCGTTTTGGGCATCGTAGTATGAGGCGTTGACCATAGGGTCGGAAGGGAAGTACGAGCCGTTGTTGAACGCGGCATAGCGGGCTGCGAGATCGATTCCGATCTTCTCGTAGAATTGGATGGAGTTTTGATCGGAGTAGACATACCTCATGTATGTGGGAATCGGAATACCATTCGATGGGCCGTTGGCTGCCCATGTGCTAGTAACGTTGATGGATGATGTTGACATGTTCAAAGCTCCGGCAACATTTGCGAAGAATGCTTCTTTCATGGCTACGGCCTCCGGTTGATTGAGGACGGGTTCGTCGGCAAAGAAGAGGAGCTTCGAAGGAAGAGGTACGTTTGCAGCAGCTTCAAGAGGTGTATCTTTAGCCCACCACTTGCCAACCGTCGAGAAAACGGAGGGTGATCGGGCTAGGAATCCGGGAGTGTCCTGCTCGGAAATGGCAACCAATACGCCGGTCGTATTGAAGATACCGTGCGTAGGTTTGTAGCCATATAGCCCTCCAAATCGTGCAGGAAATCGAACACTACCCCCGGTATCGCTCCCAATCGCGAAGTCAACCCAATCATAAGCAGTGACAGCAGAGCCAGAGCCCGAGGAGCTACCACCAGTGCTTTCATACCCATCGCTGCGAGCATTCCACGGATCGGGATAATCAATTTCCATGCCATTATTGGGAGCACCTAGTGCAAACGCGATAGTCTTCGTCTTGCCAATCAACGAAGCTCCACCGGCTAAGGACTTTTCAACAGTATCGGTGGTATAGTTTTGCGGGCCATAGACTTGGTAGTACGCACGGGATCCGCCGGAAGTCTTTAGCCCCTTCACATGGAAGATATCTTTGGCGGCGAAGCGAAGCCCCGCCAGTGGTCCATCGTCTTTCTGGGAGGTGACTGAGGAGATTCTGGAGGGTACGATAATTGCCGGCAGGCGGGTACCAGGGATGGAGACCTGCAAAGTCAAATGGGAGCCAGGGGCAGCAGGGCTAGGAATCGAGCCTGACATGAACGCTTCGTAAGTATCTTCGTGGAGCCCATAGACCGGAGTGAGACTGATTCCTGTGCCACAAGGGGATAGTGAGATGACATATGGTCCGTTGGCTACATCGCAAGTCGACGATACCGGGGCAACTTCCGCCGCGGTGACAAGGCCACTCAGGTTGTATGTGGTAGAAGCGAAGAAATACGAAAGCGACCCGTTCGAGATAAATGTGGAGAGGGAAGATAGATCGACGCCTGACGCATCTCCTCTTGACTGAACGAACAGGCATTCCATAAACTGTCACCATGTTAGAAAGTTGCGAAGTTCAAGCAAACGTTACTTACCTGTGCCTCTGACCAGACATCATCGCCCAAAGCAACGTATGCATCCAGAGCCTCAGTAAGAGTCGCTGCGGAGAGCTGTTTATCCAATGTTACAACTGTGCATGGTTGGTACTGCTGTCCTTTGTAACCACCAACGTCACGCTTGTTCAGTGCCTCTGGTGCGGCTCCAGCGGGACTCTCGAGAGCATATGTTGATGTATTGAGCCCCAAAGGCGCCCAGAAATTGTTTCCTTCAAACTTCCATACCAAGGAGTGATAGTCTGGGGCGATGAAGGCTCTGGTGCCTTGAAGAAGTAAAGCGCCTGACGCAACAACGTTGAACATCCCCATGATTGATTGAAAATCTGAGAGGCCTTGAACGGATGAACCCCCACAACATAACAGCGAATGACTCCGTTATAAAGTTCTTGAGCGACGCGTACATAAAAAACCGAATCCCCGAACAATTGGTGCAATGTCGTATGCCCAGCCTGGCCCAGAGATAAGCAGAATAAGGTTATCGAGAGGGCAGAATACTTTGGGCTGTATTAACTCTTCCACCCACTTGTACGATTGAGCATCATAGATGGTGTGTGTTCGAGCAGGTTTAATACCTTGGCAGTAGGGACCGTCGACAACGGCTAACAGCATCCGTTTAAAATAGTGGAGAGCGGGGAAAGGCGATTAGTGTGAGCGATAATGACCTGTAGTTTGATAATGAAGAACCTCGCCGTAGGCGGTATTGACACAACATTGAAGTCGGATGCTGATTTCGGACCGGAGGAAAATCCACAACCGTCGGGAGGTCCACCCGACAGTCGCACCTTCAGATAGCTTAGGGATCTTGAGCCCATATTGCCAGCTTTCATCGAGGCGATACCCGGAGATCAGCTTGGAGTTAAAAGAGATTTCTCCAGTTGTATGCCGAAGGCTGTAGAGTTTTCGAATGATAGTGAAATGGGTATCACGTGAGAGTGATGTCTATCCCTCGCGAATTTCTCCTCCCACACATGGCCTCTAGTCACTGGAAGAAAGTAATTAAACTAAATTATGCCTGGTCTTTATCTGCATGTATCAAGTGTCCCACATCGGAAAGCTCGTGGTACGGATGGTGGCCTACCTCTTCGGTTTTCGAGAGGGCTTGATGGGACGCCGCAGGTCGAGAGATTGGATCATGAAGAGCTGTAGCAGAAAGCAAGTCTGCATCCTGTTGCTGAACCCTTCGACGAGACGGACGACTCCCGTAGTCGTATCCAGTCGAGCGAGGGCTCCTGTCCTGAGTGAAAAGTGTCCGGAAGGAGACGACACAGGCAACGATGATGGCTGTGAACAAAGTCAGCATGAATAAACAACTCTATACAAAGCATCTTACATGTTGTTGCCTCTACGTGGGTGAAGAATAGCAACCAAGTCAGATTAAGACCCGGCTTTCTTGGGCCATTCGTACTCAGAATAGCACGTGTGAGAGCGACTGCCATAGTGACTATGGTAAGACCGAATAGAAACGAGAGTATCAGCCGTTGCCGAACTGTTATCTTGACTTTCCACAGTGTTGCGAAAGGGATCGCCATTACTAACAAATGGTTAGTTAGAATCGTCCTAGCGTTCTAGTTGACTTACTCAGGCAGTCGGTTGACAGATCGAAGAATATAGCCAAACGAAACGTAACCAGTATAATTCTCACAGCGTCTTCGTCAGCCATGCAACGAAGGGAACCCTTCTTAGCATAGCAGGCCCAAGGATTCATGGCAAAGACTGCAAAGAAAGAAATCACTGTGTAAATGAAGACAGCATGCCAATACCGCCGAAGACCGGGTAATGCAATTCCTCCAATGCGTCGAAAGAAGACAAGACATGAGAACTTGGCGCTCCAAAGGCTGACGTAGAAAAAGCTCTGGCTGATGTGTTTGTGATTGATGAGATGGGGATTCACTTTAGCTCCTGCATCGACGAGCGTTGGCTGAATAACCAGTGGAAGAGCCGTGAGGAATGCGAAGGTGACGAGGTAGTCATCCCAATAAAATCTCTTGAATCTCGTCCGTACAATATGTAAGCGGCTGATAAGGCAGATCACGGCAGCGGCTGTTAGTGCCCACATAATTGCCTAGATCAGATTAGTTAGTTATCCGTTGCCTGAAAGCACTTCCTACACACTAGTAAGGAATGACTCCCATTTGAAGGATGCCAAGCGGGCGGAAGTGGTGGTCCTGTTGGGGGAGGCATGGTAACAAGTTGAAAGCGAAGGAATATACTCGTACTGAGCCGTCCTGTTGTCGCAGGGGATTCGATGGTAAGATATGGATACAACATGAGCCACACCAAATGCCCCCCATAATTGAGTCCCGAATGTTACATTCATCCGACGGGTGGCACAACAGATACGCGCTCTGCGGGTTTCATCCTACGGGAGCGTCAAGCGAGACGGAAAGCGCGGTAGATCTTCTTGGGAAGCCAAATCGATTATTCTGGTATAGCGCTTTGTGAGATGTGTACCAGAAAGGCTGCGAGAAGCCAACGGGTTGCAGGATTCACCCATTCCTGGACAGTCTATTTGGTAGACTAACCGAACGGCGTCGATGTCGTCAGACGCCACTCGCATGGAATTTCAAATTTCTTGGGTGGAGGGAGCTCGGAAGGATTGCGGATTCAGCCCCGAATCCTTCCCCCTCGGCGTAGCTCGTGCCCTCGTAACCACGCGAAACTATACCTTGTATTCTCCGACGAGACTCTTGCCCGTTGAGAGACGGAGACCTATGAAAATTGACTGATTTGAACATTTTCAATAAGGGAGTGTCAAAAATAACTTGATGATTCGCTAGAATTCATAGTGTTGCGCGCTTTTGGCTGTAGTACGGCATTTCCAGCCCAACAGTTATCTCTTCGAGTGTAGGTGCGAGGCCCATTGCGATCCACGTTTCACTGCGCCATGCGACATATGCTTGGCTGCAGTATATCCCGGAGACCTTCAGACCAGACCAACAGTTCTAGCCTACTGTCAAAATGATGGTCGATGTCTACAGTGTGTTCTCCTTTGCTGGCATACCATGAGCTTAATTTCTGTTCCCATTACACCTAAATAAGTACATGTCACCCCCGAAAATGCATCTCGAGTACAACCCTCCTTCTCCAACAGTGTGAGCTTTCTCTATGTAATGAGTCTATGCTTTAACGAGTGTGATCCCTTTTCCTAGCCCCGTTCGTCTCAACATCCATTCTCCGGTGTTGAAGCCACCCTCGCTAAAGCCGTCCTGGACATTCCCTAAACGGTATCAATAACTGCAAGATCAAAGGAGATCGCTTATGAGAGCCACCACTTCGAACTTTAGAACACCAAAGCGTTCGAGGCATCGTCTGGCGCTCGATAGGAGAAGCGTACAGTCAACGCGGGGTAAAATATTGATGCCAGCGACACAGCAGTGTGAATGCATCGTCCGTACGCGGGTCCTGCAGGCCAAGCTTCCTTCAAGCTTCTTCCATTCTTCAGCTCCACCCCTTGGCCAGAATCTGCCGTGGGAGCGCTTCTGTATGTATGAAAGTCTTGCATACGTCCGTCCAATCCATGGTGGGGTATTCAGCCACAGGGTCATGGCGCTTACATCACGAGGCACCCTTCAGGGTTAAGGGACGGCGCGAGCCGACCCAGCAAAATGTTCGACCCACTCTTATCGGTATCTCAATGACCGCTGATCCATGATTCCGTGGCAGCGGTATTTGGACTCATAGAACGGGCCGAAGGATGATATGTATTTGCTGGTAACTGCATGTTGGCCGACAGGGCGGAGTCCATCTCATACGAAGGCCTTGCCGAGTCTGTGGGCCATGGCGCAAGGTAATGGAGGTCACTTTCTGACCATGTAACTTGCTGCTGTTGTTGGCGTCGTGCGAGCTGGCGCTCCTTGGATCGGCTGTTCGATCTGACAGGGGGTTGGGCTGATTCTGGGGCTTTGATGAACAGCGCGCGGAAGGAGCCTACACAGGCTACTATGATTGCTTTGCTCAGTTAGTATGACGTTAGATACTGGTTGAAAGGGAGAAACACAGTACCAACTGAACATTCTACGGCTCCCCAGAGCATATTCCATGCAAACTGTGCAGAGTTCTTTTGTGGACCAAGTACCAAGGCGGTGCGAACCACGCTCGCCATAATTGTGAGCATCGTCAGCGAGAATATGGCTGAGAGAATCCATCTCTGCTTCGAGGATAAGCGAACTTGTGATAGGATGGTGAACGGTATAATCATAACTATGGCGCAGGTAAGGATCCCAATCACTTCAGTTCCAGATCATTTGACACTTACTCAGAATATCAGTCACGATGTCCAAAACACAACTCATGGAAATGCTGAGAATGTTTCGCATTCCCCCTCGGCGACAATCAAGCTTCTTGATTTCCCCACCAGAGCACTGGTAGGGTATTATAGCGATGCTGATAAAGTAGCTGGAGATTGTTGTAGTAAAGATGATCCACCACTGTATGTTCAGTCGCCTGATCTTTTCCGTTCCCAATCTTCTGAAGAACAGCAAGAATGCTATCTTTATACAAAATAGAGACGTGTACCATAGAATGTACGTCATAGTCAACACTCGGGAGTGCACCACTACGTTCTTGAAGATATTTCCAGGCGATAAGTCGACAAGCGGCTCTCGGAATATTGTCGCACTGATCGCACAGGGTACTACAAAAAGCCATGCGACAACGACGAAGAAGTCGTCCCAGAAGAGCCTTTTGCGTGTCCGCCATCGGGTATACAGGCGGACTGGAAGGAAGCAGAAGGCGAGACCGACGACTGACCATATTGATGCCTGAATACTGTCAGAGCTACTACTTCAAAGCGAACAATAGCTTACAAGAAGAACAGTTTCGGTCAGTCCCATGGGATAGACCGGCGCGGGGGTAAAGTTCGACATGCTGTCTGGCTAGTTTGTTAATAAGTGCATGTGTTCCATGTTATTTAAGCTACGGGTAGTATTGCGTAGCATTTCTGTTGTAGATAGTGAGTGGGGTGTGTTATCTGATACGGAGCTTGTGCGTCCCGAACTGGGCTTCGGTTTCCGACTACGAGTTACCCTCAGCTATGGCGTAACGACACCACCGGATTCGACATTAACCGTCCAGATACAACAACGTTTGCAGATCTTCGTATCGAGCAGCTGAGAAATAAATGAATACAGACCAGCGGTCCCACCAATCATCAAACGAGATCCGGACCGAGCGCTTGGGAGCCCATAGTCCCGGTTCCAGTGGTGGTAGATGGCGTTTGGATGAGAGGGAGGATTCGGTCCTTCTATGTGATCGTTGCACTATGATAAAAGACTACAATGATTCTTTTGTTGTTGTTGATTTTACGGGCTATTCGTCGGACTGTTGTGCTGCATATTCTGTGGAGGCTGAACGGGAGGTTTCTTGTTTTGACGAGCCAGTTCGCTAACCGGAATCCATCGATATTAACTGCACACATTGTGTTCGGGTATCAAAGGCTCACATGAAAGACTCTAAATCTTGAAAGCCTAGATAAGGTGGGCATACAGAAGGGAAACATCTGTTATTGGCACGGAGGGATAAGTCGCTTCTGACCACCCCAAACTATATTGACTTTCTTCTTGCCTGCATGCAAAACACTTACACTTAATATCATACATATAAACTTCCCATGTGTCTTTCAGTCGCCACGTCGCCATTGAGCGATCTCACCTTGACAAGGCACTTCATCTGGCCTACAAAGAATTCGCACGTTGCCCGGGTCAAGTCGCATCCGACCTTTCGGGAATCTGGAAATCATTACTGCGTATCCATGCAGATGATAGGGAACTGATAACATACTCTTTTTCCGCCTTTTCCCTCGCCGCAGTCTTCTTCTCCTGGTTCCAAATTCTCAACTTCTCCAACAACACATTGCCGAAATAGTACGAATCTGTGTCCCCACCACCCATTGCACCACTCTTCTTAAGGAACCTCAGTAGAGAATTTACGCTTGGCCCTTGGTTGCCGAGCCCATGCGTGGTTTCAACGGGGCTGCAGTTTTGAGCTGCTTTGCGTATTTGTTCAGCCAAGCTCGTCTTGTTCCACGTTTTGTTAGAGCCCGGAATCTTGGCTTTCGACTCGAGGAGTTTGTTTAACTTGCGACGGACAGCGGTACACTATCGTACAACGTACAAAGTAGTTAATATAAGCTACATCTGGGGCACAGACAGGGCCCCCGCTATGGGAAACTCACGTTTTCATATGCAGGGATCTCGCCATCAATCTCTTCCAGTTCGATATCGAGGTAGTTGCTTGGCAAATTAGAACGATCGGGTTCCTTGTTCGCCGGCCTTTTGGCCTTTTTCTGTGGGCTCTGGGATGCAGCGGCGATCTCTACGGGGGCCGCATTCTCTTTGTCTGCTTCATGGTCTGCGGAACATCAGGCTCTGTGCGCTTGAGAGTTACAGTTTGATAGAACAAACCGATAGGATATGGCCCAACTCGCAGTGATGAGTTTGCCTGTTGATGGCGGAGAGGGGGCATGGCAAGGGCTGTTCTATTTTTCAATCAATTGAAGATGGGATTCAAAGGGTAGCCAAGAAAAGCAGATACGGAAGGTGGAGGAGCATCGTGGGTTCTTATCTGTCCGCAGCGACGATCAGGAGATGACGTAGAGGCATGATGTCATAGAACGGCCATTGTTTTGAAGATCTGGAGTAACGCGTAGGAACCATCACGCTAAACCACGTTGACACGTGGAGTGCGATTACCACCACTTTTTTCCACCTCCATCATGTATGTACTTCCATCCTTATTAATCATCCAGATCTCTGGCTCAACAACCACTCAAATCCAGCCTTTGCATCCCGCAGTGCTTTTTTGGATTGCGTCAGCATCGGCAAAAAATCAGTCCCTCCATGAGGAAGCCCCCCATACACGTCGACCCGCGTTGGAACACCACACTCCTCTCTCAACAAATATTCATAGATGAGACTGTCGTCCCTGAAAGGATCCATACTTTGGACACGTCAGTACGGGTGTGGTACATATTGACCGTCAAACTTGCCCGCAAACTTGAAAGTAGGTCGGTGGCTGTGACTTGTGTCCACTTGGCCAAAGTAGAGGGCTCCCATACGGCGATTTCGAATCCATTTTATAATTCGCTATATTCCCGATGAGTCCCTCTTTGAGAAACTTGGATGGGGTCAACCTACAAAGCAGAAATTGAATCCCCCTCCGATCCAGCACCATCCCCTCCTTGAACTCTTCCTCACTTGTGTAGTGCGGTTTGTATTCCTCCGGGACCGCATCTGGGTGCACCACCATGGGGACGCTCAGAAACTGGCCTGTAATCGCGGGCGACAACTTCTTGTCACTGGCCTCGTGGGTCACAACTGCGGCCAGGTTCCCGCCGGCAGAAGCTCCTCCGACGATGAACCCCCTGGAGAGATCAGCCCCGAGGTCCGATGCATTGTTTGCAAGCTGGAATCTTGTCAGTATCTTCATATGCCAGCCTTATCCAGAAAATTTCAATACCCATTCTGTGGCATCCCAAGCATCATTCACAGCCGTAGGAAACACAGCTTCTGGCGCCTTCCTGTATGCCACGCAAACGGCATGGAACCCTAGTTCGGATGCTAAGATCTTTATTCCCGATTCCCAGGCTTCTGGAAAACCGAACGTCCAGCCTCCACCGTGGAAGTACACGAACAACGGTCCTGCTTCACCGGTTTCGGGGCGATAATGCAATGCCCGAATCGATGACCCATCACGAACTGGAATCTCAATATCAGTCTTGGTGATTCCGGTCAAGTCTGGGAGCTGCAAAATCCCAGCAGCGATCATTTGAGCGAATTGTTCCCCGATAGATTTACGAAGGTTGTCTGCACTGCCGTAGTCTGCGAAAGACACGCTTGGAGGCATGGCAGGGAGCATCTGTCACCGTCAGGAGTGGAGCGTAATGTCAAGAAGCGCTCTCATACAGCTTCTAGTTCCGGATCGATCTTCCCATACGCTTTCCATGATGAGGAGTCCATCATCCGTACAATTTTCGAAGGGAAAATAGACAGAAAGGTTCAAGTAAGGTTTATTGAGGTTTCAAGAAATAAATATTAGAATACTTAAAGAGTCTGAAGCAGAGTGCTCGTCCTATATACCTTCCATAGAGTATGGGGATTTCTTGTGGGGTTAATGCCATCGTTGGCCAAAGTACCATGGCTGCGATTGCCTAATCCGGTATGGCTTTGCGGCGTCCAACGGTGGCGCTCGCTTGAGAACGCTTCTGTACAACGCTGGAAGTCGGAGTATCCCAGACATGTAAGCACCACCAAATATGTGACACAATGTTGCGAGGTCCGAGGGTCCGAGGCCCAGCGTAGGTCACTAGTTCTTCAAGCCACGACTTTGTCGTCCACTGTACGGTCAGCGAGCACCGCCTGCTTTAGGACTAACCTCGGCTGAATTTCATCTGGCAAAGTCGACTTCATACTTATAGCACCTTATCCTGGTGCCATCGGTCAAATTAGGTGCCTTGCTATTTCGGTTTTGCTACCTTGATCCAGTGGTCTGGTGGCTCATATCATTGGACGTCACACACGATTAGCAACGCTAGGTTAAACACTACCGAGTAACGAGTAGTTTCGCGTTGCTTCGGAGGCGTGCATACTCTGACCTCCGAACTTTGTGTCCAGACCTAAACAGGCATATTATTTGGGGCATTAAATCAGCGTTGCCTCTTTGCCCTTCTACAGTCAATGCAACGCAACCAACTCCATCACAAATAATTCCAACCCTTCCCAGAAACCTTTACAATTTTATTCCATCTACGAACTTGTTTTCAATCATTTCCACGTATTCCTTACAAAGTTGTCACCTCCAAATCCCTAACCGAATACGTAGTGTTTACCGTCGGTCCCGGGCTCCCGCTACTCCCTTCCATCTGCAAATTGATTACCAGATAGAAAGGTTTTCCAGTATAATCTTTCCCAACATGTGTAGCCTGTAGGGCCCCATCCATCCAGAACTTCGCCTGTGTGTCCTTGCCGTTGACATCCTTAAGCTCGCACTTGATAGCATGGTACTGGCTCGGATTGCTGTATGTCACATCTTTCCAGCTCAAAACACTACTCGTATTGAATGTGTTGAAGCTGATCTTTCCAGACCCTTTCCACTCCGCCATATCGATCTCCGGCGGCCACCCATTGACCGCTGTCAGCCAGAAAGCTGGCCATGTTCCTTTCGTCGTGGTAGCCTGGAAAGAGCCACTGAATACGAAACCCCCTCCTTTTGGGACGGTGAAATGTTGTTTCGCACCGACGGCCCCAGAGAGGTAGTTGATAGCTATCTGCTTTCCGCCATGGGTGGCTGACGGTTGGCCTTTGACGGGTTGTGCGGTGATGGTGAGGGTGGAGTTGGAGATTGCTACGTGGGCGCGATCCATGCGCGCGCCGCCATTGTGAGTTGTGCCGCCCCAGGGATAGTTGTAGGTAAAGTACTGTTCGAAATTCGAAGTTGAGTCGAACACTGTTTTGGGGATCAAAACGGTGGCGGTGTGAGCGAGAGGGACGAGCAGCAGAGCCGCTATCATCAAAGGAGCACACAAGATGGACATCTTGATAGCAAAGCCTTTTAGGACCTCGAAAGAACACTGAAGTTACACAGGACCGAAAAGTCCAGACAAATCAGCGCCCGGGTACAGGTCGCTCGACTATATATCTCCATGGCACATCTCTCGCCTAAAGTCATCTCAACCACAAATTCTCCATTCCGCTACTGCCATGAGATTGATGTCCTTTATTTTCTATTCCTCTGTTGGTGGAATGTTTTGTCAATATTATCCATCATGGAACCGCAATATGTCGCTAATTTCAAAACATGGGGAACCCTTGCGTTCATCTTCCTTGGGCTCGCCAATGGTTGACGAGTTCGAAACCAGAACATGACCAAAGTCATATACGTGACACAGAACAAACATATGTCGCAAAAAGGTGGGGGAAGATGGTATCGAGCGGGACTCCTAGGAGATCCCAAAGGTTAGAGGCGCTGAAGCTCAAAGGGATTACAGGTGGGGGAGTCGCTCACCTTGAACGGACATTCAAAGGGAACATTATTCGAAAAGAACCAGATACGGATCTCGGCACTGGGTAAATGAACTACGCACACAGTTTTCTCCAGACATCGCCTATTTGCAATAGCGGTAGTTCCGATGAACCCTTCCAAGGTTTACGCCGAGTAGAAACTGAAGGATCTTTTCACATTTTGGTTGCATCCGTTTGTAGTATTGGATCCTCCGGGGTTGGAACAACGATCAAGAAACTTCGGCCGTAATTTTGCATCGCAATTGTAGTTAGTGGATCTTGGATAGGAAATAGGCTTGTGCGGAGAGTGTTCTTTGTAGTTGGTGGCACCGCAGCACACTCTCAAAGGTACGCAGTGATTCACAATTACTCACGAAAAGATGCCATATCAAAACACTTCCACATCAATTGCTCAACCATGCTGCCGGCCTCGAGAATGCACCATTTTCACTCCTTCTTCTCTTAAACCCCGTCTCTTTCTCAAGTGGCGTCTCTTACAATGGTACCCCGAGTTCACGCTCACGAACCCAGCTAATATCGATCCTCGAGTTCCAAAAGGGAGAAAACGAGAGCCTTGGTAGGCACATTGATGTGCAAGTACAAGCACACGATATCGGCGCGTCCAGCTATCGGCCGAAACATGTTCTGCTTTTCAGATGTTGGCGCGACATGCGTGAATACATACCTAGATACTCTGCATAGTCCGCCCACGAACCACCAACGCCACACCCTGCTCCCCAATTCCTTCCGGAAACGTAGAAGCGACATTAACCAATGAAAGCAAATACGCGATGTCCGTTCACGCTTCGCGAACCATTGCCCACAACCAGTTCCCCAAATCCTCCCGCCACAACGGCGCCTCGCACGTTTTGGCACAACTCTATTCTGAGCTCAAATCAGCCAGGCTGCAACAATTCCGTTGCGCCATCACGATTCCCATACAAATGCGAAGTTTCCGGTGTGTCCGCTGCAATTCGCCCAGAGCGGCTGTGACCTCAACCCGACCCTAAGATCTTAGTCCCCGAGTGACCAATCACAGCACCGGGACCATCTCGTACCACATATAGCACGCGTTTTGTATGGTTATTTGATTCCCGGCCCTTGCACGTGTGAGAGTTGAGAAGACATTTATAATCTATTCTGCGAAACTTTGAGGGTTGGATGTTATCAGACCGGGGACTTTCAGTGTAGTTGAGACGGGGCCACGGGTTGGGAAGGGATGAGGTTTTCTGATTCCGACTAGCCAACGCAATTTGCAGGAAGAGGAATGTGAGCGATGGAGGGTAGGAGTCGGACTAATGACGGAAACAACGGAGGGATGATACTTAGGCTGGGAACGGGGTTGGAGCGTTCAACGGCGATGCAGGGTGTTGATACATGGCAGACTCAGCTTCATGGTCCCAAAGCAGTAAGGAATAGGATCAGCAGCGGCATAGCTATTTTAGCACCTTGGCTGATTGATTCTTGCTATCGTCACAGAGGGCATACTACGTGGTCAACGAGTACGGAAATGCCTCCGATGTGCTTGGAGCATTCGTTTTTCCGCAACGACACGAAAAAGCGGGACGGCTAAGTCCGCAAGCAGATAGTTTCTACCCGAAGATAAATTCGCTCCGAAACTTGCATGCCAACCATGTGGCATAGATCAACACACAGCCATGATGGTTTCAAGGGTCAGCCTTCCTTCCAATAAGCTGATGCTGTACTGCGCCCGTATTACCGTTGCCATCCTTGACCGTGCGTTGGCTACACTACTACAAGACCCTCGATACGAAACGATAATATTTCTAGACGCTGGCTGTCCAAAAGGCAGGAACGGTACACTTTCGAGGGTAGCTCATAAAACCACCGTGCGTTTCCCACTACTTCGGATTTTGTGGACTATCTTTTGGATCATCCGGAGCCATCTCGTACCACAAACGACACACTTGTGCACAAGCGTTCAACATGTCGGGCAATGCACCAGCAGCCGGGCAGATGATGAAGAACAGGAGTATCGATGAGCCGGTGTTTCTTGTACGTATCGCCATGCAACTCTCATCTTAAGAACATCTCTGACTGTCGACCATCAAGGCCATAATCGGAATGCTTCTCAGCTTCTCGTTTCTCAGTCTCCTCGGTCGTGTCTGGATCAAATACAAGACCTTGGCGAAGTTGACCTGGGACGACGGTTTCGTCATCCTAGCCTTCATGTCCAGTTTGGGAACAGCAATCACCATGCTCTCAACATACAAGCAAATGTACCAACTTGAGTATGTCCGGATAGGAGCGATATACCCACCGCCACCAACCTTCATGAAAGACACGACCAGATACTTTGACGGTACCGTTGCTCAGGCGACGCTGTTTCCTCTATCACTTTGGGCTGTCAAGTTTGCTTTCTTGTCCTTCTTCTGGACTCTGATCAGTAGGGTGCGAAGCCTGAGGTGGCAATGGTTTGCTGTCTTTGGCTTTACGGTCGCGAGCTTTATTGCCGCATACGGTGCAACAGATTGGAAATGTATTGGCGGTGGTGCGGATTATATCTTTGCAAACTGCGGAACAGAATCAGCAGGGAAGAGGATGAAGTTTCAGATGTGGTTCGTTTGTGCCATCGATGTCTTGAGCGACATGTTGAGTACGATTACCCCCAACGTAACTAGTCAGATTCATTTGCTGATCCTGAAGCAGTACTTTCGATCCCATTCGCACTACTGTGGCAAGTTAAGCTCCCTGTGCGCAAGAGGTTTGCTTTGGGGGGGATTTTCTCTCTCGTACTAGTCACAATGGCAATCGCGTTTGTCCGTGCCTCTATGATCACCACATACAAAGGCCAGCCCGACAACTCAAGAACAACGCTATGGACGTTCGTCGAGCAAACCATTGGTAGGTTTCCAAATCCGATCTCTGTTCCAAGTTCCGCACTGACTCTTCCAGCCATCATCATCGTCTGCCTAGGCTCCGTTCGCGCCCTCTTCACGCAAGAGCAAGCAAAAAGAGTGAGCGGCTACCAGTTCTCGCAAAATCACTCCAAAGCCTCGAGTAAGAAAAAGATAAAATGCATAGTGGAGACTTCAATCACACTGGGGACGATGGACAACGATCCGGATTATGCGAAGCATTGGCGACGAGTGTCGGATAACGAAGCGGCAGAAGGGTCTCTGGAGAGATCAAATTCGGCAACGAAGGAGAGAGTGCCTAGAACGGGGGTGTAGGCTCGTAATTCTGCATATATCCGTAAAAATACATTGTTCGGGCAGCCTTCACGGTGTGATGCAATCAATTCTGTGTATTTGCGATTGTGGAAGAGAGAAAGTATAGAGCACTCCCTTAACAACTCCACTAAAGCGAAGCTAGCATATTCCGGTTGTGCATTGAACGTGAATTGCTCTTATCTCGGACAGAGGTTCAAGTCCTCCTCGTACGAGAGTGTGGCAAAGTGATGCACGTGACGAGGCTAGGCCACATCTTGAAGGTGGAGTTTCTGGTGGCCTTAAAGTTTCAGCCCATATGTTCCACCTTATAACAGACTTCACCGTCAAGTTTGCAACCTTTGCGAAAATGTCCGAACCCGGCTTCGAGATTTTTGAGCACACTTTACCGGGCCAACATATCCGCGGGTATCCCCACGGAGCTACCAGCGATGATGCAGTGCTTCATGTTGCAATCAAGGAGTACCGCAATCGGCATATGGAGCGTGAAGAAGATGCAGTGACTATCATTGCAGCTCACGGTGTTGGATTTCCTAAGGTAACCAGCAAATTTCCGTTGCGTTGTTTTGCAAGCCTAGTGCTAACATTTCATGGGAATGCTACGAAGCACTATGGGACGACATCCTCAAGGCAGCAAAAGGGTTCAAGATTCGATCCATATGGATAGCAGACATTGCAAACCATGGCGCCAGTTACGCGTTGAACGAGGCCTCACTTGGTGACGATCCGAACGCGAACGACCATGCACGTGACCTTCTACTCATGGTTAATGTATTCCGAGATCGTATGAAGCCACCATTCGTGGGCATCGGGCATAGTCTGGGAGCATTTCAAATGTAAGTTGTGTTTGGTGCTGTAGGGATGGGTAATTAACTGATAACGCAAACCAGCGCTTCGCTTTCGCTACTACACCCGCGCCTCTTCCACACTCTCATCCTCATTGAGCCGGTCATTCAGCTGGTTCCACCTCCTGGACCCAATGCCGCTTTTATGGCCTCTTTACGCAGAGATGCGTGGGAATCACGCACCAAAGCCGAAACTGCCCTCAGCCGGAATCCGTTCTTCAAGACGTGGGATCCAAGAGTCTTGCAGACATACCTCAAAATGTCTTTGCGAGATAGAGCCGACGGTACGGTGACACTTGCAACTCCCAAGGCGCAGGAAGCATGGAGCTATGTTCGATCGACCTTTCATAGCTTGCCTGAAGATACAACGACAGTAGCGGCGAAGAACAGAGAAAGACTTGTTAGCCCAGATCTTGTTCCTTTCTCAGACTCTTCAACAATGGTATTCACAAGGTCCGAGTTTGTTCCCATGATCGAACATCTCCCGAGTATTCGTCCACGCACCCTGTTCATATATGGCAACAAAAGCCATATCAATGGTCTGGAGTCTCGCGAGCTGCATCTCTCAAGAACAGGTAAAGGTCCAGGTGGCAGTGGAGGGAGAGCAGATGGGAATGTGGAAGAGAAGGTTGTCAAGGGTAGCCACTTGTGTTGTTTCGAAGGCGTCGCTTCAGTTGCTGCTGATATCTCCAGTTGGTTGGAGAAAGAAATGCTCCGCTGGAAGGCGGAGAGGGATTTTTGGGCGACCGTAGATAGTGGTAAGAGTAAGAATGGAGGGAAGGATCTGTCGGACAAGTGGATCGAAGGGGTCAAACAGAATTCGCGTGTTCAGAGGCCTGAGGAGAAGCCCTCATCCAAGCTCTGAGCCGTTTGTAATACAGGAACCTTGTGAGACACCCCCTACTTAATTGCTCCCAGGTGCTTCCGCGGTGTGTTGATGCTTTGCGGGCAGTATCGTTTCCTCTGGTGGATATTGCTCGTATGTCTCCCACTCCGACGTCCAATCCACAAGCTCTTCCCAGTGAACGCACACATGCTCCGTTCCAAATCCGGTGACACCCCCTAACGCATCATTGTTGATCTCCACCGTCAGATCAGGTTGACACATCAATGCTTGCCTCAGCAGGTCAATACAATGCCTCACATGATGTGGAGCCGCGTGATGAGGCATTTCAGCCCCTGTCATTGCTCTCCCTGCGAGCACCGCGTCGTGGAGAGACCAATAAGCGTGGCGAATGCTATCCTATGTGTTCCAATTAGACTCACGATAATAACCGTATCTTGCACATACATACAAGGCAATGAAGTTGATGAAAGGTTGCAAATGTTGCACGTTCCGAGGCAAACTTCGGATGCTTGAAGAACCCACCTTGCATGGGGAACAGGTCAAGCCACGCCTTATCCGTAGTGATATTCGGTCTCTCTGAATAGACTTGCTCGAATCTGAAGGTCTGGGGAGAGGACTTCACTGTTCAAAATCAGAAAAATCACAATATGGAATCAATGATGCAATATACAGTGGATCTTGTTGGCAACCGCCAACGCCCCTACCCGTTTCCCAACATTGAAAGCCTCAAATATACATGCTGAGAACAAAAAGACAGAGACAATGATGTGTGCGAATGTAATTTGTACAGTCCAGGGCTTGTTAGTTTTCTCGAGAAGGGTGTATTGTGTCGCCGACGCGTCTCGTCTGAAAGGGTTTCTCAACATGTTTAAGTTGGGGGTTTGATCTGAAGAAACGTGATACTTGATAAGTAGAAGTTGCCGAGTCGCGCAAGGTGTCGACACAATGTCGGATAATTCACCCCACTTACCCGAATGGTATTAGCCTTCAGACTCAGGGGCACATAAATTCTCATCCCGAGGGACAGCTCATACTCCGAAAAGCCCTTGCATATCCATCGATTCAACGAGTAGAACTCTTGCTGCCTCACTGAAGTTCAATATCCTCTAGTCTATCTTGCTTGAAAGCTTTCCCTCGCATTGCACCATGAACGTAGGCCTCTCCCACCAACCTTCTCACATCCCCAAGCTTCCTCACCACAAATGGCGTACGCGCACCTTCAAAAATCCAAACTTCATCTCCCGGAACCGAAGCCGGAGGTGCTAGACCCGACTGGCCGTCATGAGAGAGAAACAGTGCCCGTTGCTCGCATATCTGCAGATCCCTTAAGAATTGACTAGCATCGCCTCCAATTGCGTGTGTTTTGAGAAAGCCCAACTCTTCATAACTAAAGTCCTTTTTCAGTCGCACCGCTTTAGTGTATTGGAAGGCATATGCGTTGGCTTCGAATTCATCTCTGTAGTCTTCCGCAGAATAACCATTCATATAGCCCGCCGTAAGTGTGAAAAGGAATACGCACGGATCAGGATCTTCCTCTTGGATGATACTTTGATGGGCTGCTTCGTACGCCTTCCATAGGATCTCTAGCCAATCTTTGAACTGGCTGGAGGGAGATCCCCTCTGAACGTTCGGATATAGCCCCTCTGCCATCTCTCCAGTTATATTGTAGGTCCATTTTATGGCGCCAATGTTGATACCTCGGAGCTGTAAACAGTTCGCCGATATGCGTAGAGGAGGGTCTTTTGATCGTGGCGTCGCAGCGTAGAATGAGAAGTTATCCTTGATTCTGAGTTGCACATGTCCTTTATTCCATCTGGGCACCCAGGAAGGGAAATCGAAATCAGATATTTCTTCGGAGTCGTTTATGGCATATGATAACACGTCGATTCCTTCTATACCATGTAACATTAGACCTGTTGCCGTCTCTAAGTAAACTTCTGCCAGCGACTTGTCGTAATCCGGCGTAACGATGGTTTCTCGATTCTTGGAAGGTTGTTCCTGGAAGCCTTGGAATGTATGCCGATCGTTCAGTTCATACCGTGTATCAAACGCAGACGGATGTCCCAGCATACCGTAAACATGATCTCTAGGATTTGAGAATCCTGCCCATCTCGCATCCGCAAGCACGCGGACGAATTCTCGTCGTGCTTTGGGCTGGCTCGTCTGTATCGGGAGACGAGAAGTGTGCCAGAAATCCAATATGAGCCATTGCGTCCGGAGCGTTAGGTTGTGGTAGTTGAGTAGCACCTGACCATTTCCTACAATCCAAGTTATGAAGGACAAATAGTACCCAAATTCCAATTCAGCATGTCCACAGACAAGTCGGGCGGCGTCATTTGCAAGTCCCAGCTCTTGGATGATCCACCCTCTTGAGAACCATGGGCGCTGAAGTAGACAAATCACAGACAACCACCTTCTTGCATTATATTTCGGAATGTCCTTGAGAGAGATGACATCCACATTATCCCATCCTCCGGGCAGAGCAAGCTCGACTTCCAAACTTTTGGCTCGTTCTCGGATAACATCAAATGTTTCCAGCGCTGGCACATGTGAGATGTTGCCTTCCTCATCTGAAATATGTGCGTTGTCGAGACCAAGCCAAACAAGCACAGCAGTAGCCCGCCAATATATGCGTCCCATCATTCGGACCTGCGTTGACTTCTCTTTCCCATCTGCCTGATTGATGCATATAGCATCAGCCCACAGTGTCCGATGCTTATCAGTATATCTGAAATGGTGCAGAGCTTCGTAAAGATTGGCTGTGACCTGCATTGGAGAGCCATCACAAATAATCTCCATTTTCTTGTCAGGATCCCCCCAAACATAAGAAAGAGCTTCATAGTCCGTATTTAGATCCAGATCTGCATAAAAGATTCGGACGCGAATTGGATCTTCCCTTAGCCCAGGAAGTAGTCGTAATGTGCGGATGCAAGCTTCGAACGGCAATTGCAAATATTTGTACGATGGCATTGCGATTTGCCGTAAATTCATAGACTCGGCGAAATATAGTAGTGGGAAGGCCCTGAAGATAGACTCTCTCAAAACGACGCATTTTGCCTTCGTCTTGAGAAGGCTGCAGGCGCGTAAAATCTTGGCAATATGAGGCACAGCACACGAGGCTCGTTGGCCGGGAGCCCCCCCTCGCTAGTTGATACACTTCGAAAGGAGCGGCCAAATTTCAGGATGAGACAAGCCATTTTTGGAATCAGATATCTGCTAGATGGTCAGAGGGAGAGTCTGTAGCGAAACGAAATGATTGAGTGGCTTGTTCAATTATTTCTTAAATCGTTCAGATAGATTACTTAGAGTGAAATGGAAAAACACGATGATTCGTCTGGTGGAACTGGGCTTGTTGGGCTTGTGTTCTCATAACGTTCTTCATTATTTGTAGCTCATATACAACAATGCTCCTTTCCGACTACCATGAGTAGAACAGACCTGCAGCAAGATACTCGGCCGGAGATATCAAAAGGAACGATAGTGACCGGGCCCGAGAGAACCTTCTTGAGATGGCCTCATCTAGTAGATATATTCTGCCTCACCTTTGAGAGGGTACCCGATGCTTCACTTGATAGATTTATCTATTACTCAAACTATCCGCGATCAGAACATTGTCGAACGAATCGAGAGTGACCATTTTCGAAGCGCTTCCCGGAAAGCTTACTAAGGTGCCTAGAAATCAGCTTCCCCCCCTCCATTCTGCCAGAATGAAAGGATGGTGGATAGACCTATATGGAATTGATAATCTCAAAGAAATGAACAGTTTCAATATATTCTGGAAGGCATTCACTACGCTAGAGAATCAAACTAGCTTATTCAAGCTAGAGCCTCCTCGGCGGATCGGACCTGAGCCCTCCCAACTCATCGTCAGCTCTCGTAGCCTAACGATGCCGCTTCTCGAGCCTTCCTGCGATTTCTCATCCTCCTCCACCATCCGCGTATACCGCCGCCACGCGTCCTTCACTCTTTATATTCCGCGACACCAGTCTTCGAAATGGCGCAACGAACACCCTCACCCAACCCCGCCACGGCGCAGAGTTACACAGCAATGAAGCGCGGGGACGGAGATGTTGAAGCTATCGGAGCACATTGCCAGATGGCGTACTGTCACCAACTCGACTTCCTCCCTTTCAAATGCCAAAGCTGCATGGGGTACGTTTTCATCCCTTCCCTAGTCAGATCCCTTCACTAACAACAACTCGCCAGAGCCTTCTGCCTCGACCACCGAACAGAACACGCGCACAACTGCGCCAAAGCCGGAGAATGGGCGCGTCGGAACGCTGCTCTGAACGGGTATGGGGGCTCGACGCTATCACAACCTTCAATGCTCGACTACAAACGCCCCTGTGCAAGCCCTGCTTGCAAAAATGTCCTCGATAATGGCAAGAACACGGCTGTCCATTGCGATACATGTAACCGCGAATACTGCCTCAAACACCGCCTGCCCGAAGAACACAACTGCAAAAACCTCATACCGATAGGCGCCCGACCAGCCAATGCTCTCCAGCAACAGCGCGACCGAGGCATGCTGATCCTTCGGAAGTTGAGAGAGAAAACACAGAAGATGGCCGAGGACAGCAAGAAGAAGAAATCGTCGAGCTTCAGCTTCCCCTTCGGAGGGAGTGCAACCAAATCTGCGGCCGCCAAGGCCGTCTTAGATGCGAATCTGTTGAAGAAGGCTGCGAAAGGTGACGCGAAAGTTCCGCCAGAGAAGAGGATCTATTTGCACGTTGAAGCCTCAGCGGATACAACCAAGGCGAAATATCCCACAGGCAAGTTCTACTACAACATGGACTGGACGGTGGGCCGTATACTGGACATCGCGGCCAAGGCACTGCAGGTTGAGAATGTGAATAATAGAGGGGGTGGAGAGGAGGATAGACTCCGGGTGTTCCATGTGGAGAGTGGGCGGCTGATGAAGTTTAATGAGAAGATGGGAGATGGAGCCAAGTCAGGCAATACCATTGTCTTGCTGAGAGGGGTTGGGGACCCGAATCTGATTGATCTTTGAGCGTGGATGAAGAGATGGGATGATGAGCGGGTGTGCATCTTGTGCGGAGTTTATAGCATCGAGCTGCATGTTCTGCTGGTACGGGTTCTATTGTTGATACCCAGGATTATGATATTACGATTACGGCATATTATGTATACAATCATTCCACAAAACTTTCCTACTTCCTACTCTTCTCCCTGGGGCGAGAAAGTGTTGTTTACGCTCGCAGCCGGGCCATGGAAGAGGCCACATTCTTTCGACGCATCTCCGATTGCAATACAAGTCTGTTCCTTTCCAGCAATGCCGCCGCCCATCAGGATGCAAAGATCTGTTTCCCCTATGGTGATCCTGCGCTCGTGAAGTGTTCACATGGAGCCTTCCGGCCAAGCATCGGTTCCCATCAAAATATCAGAGCGACCAAAACCTAAGAGTTGCCACCATGTCCACTAGACCATACATGCTTCTCCAGCCAGGTGCCCTGCTGTTATTCCATCTCATGCTAGAATCCAAGGCCCCACTGTCGCGAGTGATAGCGCGCTGCGGTCGAGATATTAAGGCTTGTTCCATCGCCTTCCTAGACTCTCGAAGTTGTCGCCCTTCGCGTTGGGCTTTGTCATCTTCCAAACCACCTCTTGTAAAATACGGTATCCATCTCCGTATCAAGAAGCTGATACATCCAGAACACAATCGGAGTGTAACTCAATATATCGTGTCGCACACTTCTTCTCGATTGAGAAGATTCCAGGCTCATAGGAACGGCCTACGGAATGGTCTGCCGAACGGTCTGTCGAAGAGAAAGGCGTGAAGGAGATCTCAGAACACATGTGGGTGTTCATTCCTTGGAGAAAGATGATTCTTTGATGCATCGTGTTGTTGAAAGGTCGTCTCCATCACGGAGTGCGAGTTGTGTGATGAATAGAAAGAGAAGATCTGAAGGGGGTAACTCCTCCTGTCGATATTCATGCGTCCAATATTCAACCGCTGCCATTAAGACATTGGACGGCATGGATCTTGGTGTGCCATCCCACACTAGCGAGATTGTTCACCCCATCAGCGAACGTCAACTTCGCAGTGTCAGGGCCTACACAGGAATAATTACTATCAAATTGTCAGTATGCATACTCCTAAGACGCGCCATCGATAACAAACATACTCCCAAAAGTTGCAGTACCAGTTATCTGTACGATTATACACAGCCGGAACACTATGTCCACCGATCAATATCGACTGCGCGCTCCCATCAATTCTATCATGATGTTAGCTAGCGCCACCCCACGACATCACTACAACGCGACCCTATAAGAGCGCAGGGGAAAGAAGGAGAAAAGAAGGCAACGAACAAATTGTTATCCAAAGACACACAAGCATCCTTCCACCCATCAACCGCAACCTCTGAAAAGAACGCCGGCTCCGCAAACAAAAAAACCTTGATTCGATCCTCCCTAACCGTGTCTTCGCTGGCCGCCCATCCCACTCCTCCCAACACACACACCACCGTCCAGAATACCGTCGCGAAGAAGCCTAGGCGGTGCATGGCGCGAGTCCAACACACTCCATCCACGCGTGCAGGACGTCTCGAGTTGTATTATTATTGATTTTGGGGCGTAAAGACGTGCCTGAGGTTGTAAGAGAGTGGGGATGTGATGTGAGACAGGATGGGAAAGCGAGTGACGGATGGGCCTTGAGGTTGGCCTCAGTCAATGATGGGCCAGGCCAAGGTTGTGAGCGGGATCCACTTTTTGCTTGCACAGCCACGCTAACGCGTCAATTACGGTTGGGACTAGGTGAGATGGGGCATAGTTTGTTTTGCTGATGGTCAGGGGAACGGGATGGGTTGGTGGGCTGTTTTCTGCCCTGCTGGGGACAGGGCGGTTAGGGGTTGCGGGGTGTTTGGTTTCGTTTGGTTGTTTGGTGGGGGTGTGACGATGTTGTTGGGGGAGGTCTGACCATGGGAACTTGGCCAGTGACTTGGGAAATTCTTGGAGAGCAAAATATGAGGGCTTGATCGGAACCGGCGGAAGCTATCCTGTTCCTAGTTTGTGTGCATTGGAATGCTTAATTAAAGACTGGAGGCAATTATCGGACTTGTTACGGACTTGCTCGTGTACTAGCTCAATATGTCCGTTACATAGTAGGACGACAATCGTATAATAGTGTTCTGATCTAGTCACGTCATGTTTGAACTTATCCATTGCGTCAATAGTAGAATAGGTTCACAGGATCGAAGGCCCGGGCGAGATAGAATGCTTTCTCACTCATTGTTGCATCTGCACCTTTTCATCTACAACACCCACTCTGGGTATTCTTTTCTTCCACACAGGATACCTAACCGAGCCTCTTTCCCCTTCCTTTTCAACCCTCCTTGTCTTCCGCACCCAAGTCTTACCATCATCAAACGAGGACGGCCAAGAGGGCATCAACAGCGGCCCTATAGTGGCGAGGAGGGAGCTTAGAACTTACAACTAAAAACTGCAGTATGGGAAACACCTAGAGATTTATATCCTCGAATTATGCGTTGCACATGTTCCACGGTCAAAGTATATAAATGGATTCACACTCTCTCAAACCGCGACTAAATTGTCCATCCATAACGCCATGTACATAAGCAGCACCAATCAGGGCATATATCCTCCACTGTAGCTTATTGCGCTCCTCCGGGTTGAACTGATCTCCCTCAGAGCCGTCAAAAAGAATGTCTATAGGCGCCTAGACGCACCTCTTCTACAGCTGCCTAGGACGTATAACAAGCGGGACGCGACTATCCCGCGCAAGCTATATTTCATCATTTTTTTTTTCTAAACTCACCGGTGCGATGCTTATGGAACCAACGCTCCGCTCCGTGCGTGCCCGCGTATGTGGCTTGGTGCTGCGATGTTCGCCAAAGTACATGATTCTAATGGCGGGGTGGGGATTGACACCTGCATTGCAGTCAATCCACAGATGTCGGTCTCCTCGCATATCCGGGCGGCATTCATTTCATCCATCCGAATGCAGAGTCGGATATCACTCACTCGCACACTATGCTTAAGGTGATTCATTCCTCCGTATCTCTATCAATCCATATATCCATAATCCATCCATGCTCCTCCACCCATTAATCCACCACTCCAACCTCAAGAACGCATGCAGATATGCACTCCATAAAAAGGGACCAAACAAACTAAGCAGAGAGCAACTGTGAGAACCTATTTTAAAGTTAAAGTACTTATAATTTGCTCTGTTATAGCAGTTATTATCTTACGCGTAGATGCACGTTACGTATGTTAGCTAGGAAATCATCCGTACCCGACCAGTCAAGTCTAATAGCCAGACGACGTTCCACACTTTAAGAAGTGAGGTGTTGAAACTATATGTAGAGGGTCACGAAACTCCAATCTTCATTCATACAAAACACAAATATAAACTTCCAAGTTACATGCAAGTCACTTTCGTTCTGTGAAAACCTATCCGAACACTGGCGTATACTTGCAGTACTCGACACTAAAACTAAACAGCAATTTCAAAAGCCTTGATCCTTTGCCCACCGGCCAAAAGAATGCACCTGGGCAGCGCAGGAGCAAGCGTGAAATTACACTCATCCAGTTCATTCCACCATCTACCCACTCCAGGAGACAATATTGACATCCACATTATGCATGACACCAGGAAAGAAGCACGTTCCTCTATTCCTACACGGTTGTTTGGTGCAGCGGTGACCAAGTATGCACTGGGGATCTCCACAACTGAGACCCTTGGAACAGCTTGAAAGCCGTGCGACACTTCGCAGGGCTTCGAGTTGCTTCCCAGTCACCCTTGTTCCATGCTTAAACGTGCAGCCCTTTCCGTAGCTGCATTGACCGAGAATATGATACTCGTTGCAAGATTTACTGGCTCTTGCGGTTTTGACTTCGCCGTTGGTGCAGGACAGGGGCAGATCGATTCTGTGACCGGCTGCGTTCCGCGCAATCTTTCCGGTGCGCGAAGAGCTACCAAAGGCCACAGATTTGTTCACTTGATTGCTCTGCGTACCGTCAGTTGAAGTGGTAGCCACCACGGCGTAGTTAGACATGGCAGTCTTCTCAAGTGCTGGCGTCCGAGGAGGTGTAACGTCAAGAGATACCCCACGACGTAGAAGTTTGCTCTGTCGAAACACAGCTGGACAGTGGAACGTGCGGAATCGCGATGCGAACTCGGCAAGTTCTTTAGCAAAAGGAGGGCCTTCGAGGAGTGTGATCCTGGTCGAATCAATGTGTGGTCCCAGGAGTCGAGCATACCCGTTGTCGGCCGATCCCGCAAAAACAACGTGAGCACATTGGACATTTTCCATATTCATTTGGAAGAGAGCTAAAAGAGGTGATTAGTGGCCAAAGTCTAGAAAATATCAGGTGTCTTACCTCTGATTTTCTCGTCCGCACATTCTTTTCCATCTCCCGCATTTACCATGTCGCATAAAGCATCCTCTTTGTTGAAGCCGTTCACAAAATAGCCCAAATCGACAGGACTTGAATATACCCCGGCCTCATGGCAGGTCTTTGCAAGCCCGGCGAGGTTGGCAAACACTCGTATGACAACCTTGACATTGACTGGTACATCGGGATGGTGGTCGCGGATATACTCAACAATGCTTGATTTCAATTGCCGAGCGGCCTGGCGACCACCAGCTTCTCCCTTTTGGAGCACATCATCTACAAACTATGTTGTGTTAGAGAGTTTTTCTTAGATTGATAGAAGAGCCACTCTACCGTCATGCAGTCGCCGTCTACTAGTACCGAAACGTAGCTCATTTGTGCCTAAGAACAAATATTAGATACATTTTTGAAGGTGGAGCAATGGTGCCTTACCAAGCTCTGCTTGATACCCCTAAGCTCCATGTCCTTTGCCTTGTCGCGCTTTTGATACATGTCGGATATGTCACGTTCACGTTCAAGCTGTTGTTTCGAGTCCGAAAGGCTTTGATCCAACAACTTGACACGGGTGATTAAGTCCTACATGCTTAGCCTGGGGACTGATCTGGTGGCAGGACCACTTACCTGAACAAGTTCACTCTTTTGTTGCTCTACGGCCACAATTGTGGCCAGACGGGCCTCGAAGTCGGCCGCCGCACACACCATTGCTTCTGTCTACGAGAGCTTGAAAACCTTCTTGCGATTTTTGAGTGGAAATTTTGCCGTTTAAAAAGAACGCCAATGTGCGAGGTGGCACGGCTTGCATTGTCATTGAAGAGATTCATTGGAGGAGAGGGTGGGAAGTACAGGTCGCAAGCGCCACCTGTGTTACCTTCGCCGCATGCCACGGCGCCAACTCAAGAACCTAGGCACCAGGTTGCTCCTTTACGCCCTCAACATCTGATGCACTCTATGTGTGAGCAAGACTAATAGAGATACCATGTGCGTATTCCTCCACCCTTCAATCGGATGTTGACTCTACGCAATTGTGAACACCACAAGAGGCTTGATTTCCATATATACATGTTGAATCGAGGCGAGACTGTAATATGCACAAACGAGACAGATGCTACATCCGCTCCTCGTAATAGAGACACTTTCATCGCCCAACACTCCCTTTTTATTCGGTAGATCATAGCTCTTTCTCTTGAGGTATTCCTGTTTTCGACTCCAATCCCCTCAGTTCCTTATTTCCAGTCACCGGCCGTCCCTCCACGGCCTCCGGCCCACCAATCGCCCTGAACGCGTTATGGAATATCCATTCGGTGGCCTTCTCCACCGGCTCGTCGAATATAAACGGAAGGAATGGCACTATCGAGAGTCCGAGCTACACCACCTCTGTCAGCAAAATAATTTCCCCCCGTCTTCGTCACTGAGACTTACGCCGATGGGAGCCCATGTTCTTATCGTCTTGTTCTTCGCATTCTTCAATGCTCTGCCCGAATACCGCACAACGCTGTGGATAGTAAATGCCGGCAACCCCATACTAGCCAACCCCTGGAAGATAGCTCTCTGCGCCATGACCGATCGATAGTCCTCGATCGCAGGCACATGTCCCGGCACCAAGCCCTTTCCCCCTCCCACACTCCCGTCCATCGCCCCCTTGACCCCATCGCCAATCGTCTTCCCAAATTCGCCCACTCTTAGCAACGCTCCCTTGATATTCCCCGCATTGTCAATGTCCTCTTTCGCTTTTAACTTCTCCTCAGAGAGCTCGGGGTGCAGCACATGCTGGTTGCGGATGTACGCCTTGTAGCCCTCGTGCGCGACGTCGCCGGTGAGGTAGAGCCAGGACACGCCGTATGCGCTGCGGACGAGCCAGGGATGCGCGACGGGCCGGAAGGACTCGCCTATGTCGGAAGTGTAGGCAACGTAGCGGTGGGCGGACATCATGATGGTGCGGATGCGGGAGGCGTAGGCGGCGTACCGGAGGGAGGTGTCGGTTGAGTCTTCTGATCTGAGGTGTTGTTAGTATGCCATCTGGTGCTTCTTTCGGCTTGTGTGGGAACTAGGCAGACAGAATGAGATGGATGGGATGTCTACATACTTTCCCTCATACATCAATTCCCATAGCTTCTCCTCATCATCAACCACATCCTGAAGCTCTTTGGGGAGCTTCTTCCTCGCCGGCAAGGGTAAATCGTCTCTATTCCCCGTCTCGTTCTTGTCGTCGCGTGCCATGATGTCTAGTTTCTCTCGTTCCCTTCACTTTCTGAAAATCTTCTCTTCTCTAAACAGTGATCGCAAGGGAATGTCCAATCACAAGATCCCCCTCTTGGAGTATTCGGAAACGTACGATGAAGATGCTCTCAAGAGCTCCGCAATCCCTCCCCACAACGAACGTTGCCTCGGACGTCATTCCGAAGCTCCGCCGTTTCCCGCCGCCCGTTCCTCAAAAGCCACATCAACACCATCAGCCACACCCACTTAGTCATCATACCCGCCAAGCCTTGCGATCGAAAGCTTTCTCCAACCATCAACGACAGCTCTACCGTCTCCTCCCGCCAATCCATTGAGTCTCCATCACCACCCGAATCTCCATCCCACACCTCACAATGGCCGTCATCGCCACATACCCCATCTTCGGCCGCCAGGTTGGCGCGCATTGGGTGAGTCCGTCCCATCCCGTCCTTATGTCCGACCCGGGCAGACACACCTCTATCAATCCGGCCCGGCATATGCTATTCCACGGCGGTGACTGTGTCCCGAAAACGACTGTTGCGGTCTCAGAAGCGCCATGTTATCATCCCTACTACAAGACTGGACAGGACATGCAGTGAATGAGCCAGACTGACCGCATCCCAGCTCTCGATAGCAACCCTCACAACCACGGGCGCGATAGCGTACCTCTCGCTCTCCGGCGGCAAGAAGTCCGAGCAGGCGGGCCCGGCCATCAATGCGAAGAGCAAGGAGGAGGAGAGCTTTGTCAAGTACGGATCCCTATACCTCGGTTCTGCGAGTTGATTTTTGAGCGGAGAGCAGGTGATGAGAAGAGGGCAATGGGCTAACAGTGCGTAGGGATTTCCTGAAGAAGGCCGAGGAGAAGAAATAGAGGATGTCTGAGGAGTGGGCGGAGATGGGAGAATGGATGTGCGTGGACACTAGGATGGAAAGCGCGGGAGACACGGCGGTGTAAAACTGTAGATACAGAGCAAATGTACCAACAAACCTCGACAGCCACCCCATCTCCCATCGTGCATCGTTCACATAGAACCAACTTGGATATTTTGCAATTACTCAATTCACACATCTAGCATGCTGAAGAGGCACATACCTAACGCTACAAGACATAAAACCCGCATCGAACAAGCAGAGATATCATATGCTCTCCAAACGCCAGGTATCACTCATAACATATCCCATAAAACCTGACCAGCCCTCATCGCATCAACTCCATCCCTACAACAATACCCCACCCAGAATAAACATCTTCCAGCCCGCCAAACCCAACTCTAGTCCTCGAGCACAATTTTCTTGGACATGGAGTCTTGCACCTTCATGTAGAACTTCGACGCATGGCTTCTGGGGAAGGAGATTTCCTCGGTCAGGTACTCAGGCAGCAAGTCCAAAAGATCTCGATCCCGCTCGCCGTCGAGCAAAGGATCGTAGACGAGGTCTTGCTCATCGTATGTCATGTCCGGATCATTACCAATCAAGAGATGGAAATGCAATGCTAGGAAAGTGGTTAGCATCATCCGGCAGTTGAGGGAAATGGTGTTGAAAGAAACTTACTGCCGTTGCGACCGGTTTGCAAGCAATCATACACATCCTCGCCCTCGTCGTTCTTCTTTACACCAAGGATCACGAGACCTGTCAAGTCACTGTACAGATCCAGCTTCTGCCGTGTCAGTTGGGCTTCCTTGGCTGCTTCGGCCGTACCTGGGAGCACAACTGATCGCTGTTTGACTGCGCTGCCAGGTACGTTCTTAGACTCCTGGGGTGCCGAGGATCGGGATGCTGCAAGTTTCGATGTCAACGACTTGTTCTCGTTCTGTGCAGAGGCGAGTGATGATGCGAGCGTCTTATTCTCTGCAACCACTTTGTCGTGCTCTTTCTGAAGCTTGGCCATTTCTTTCCGCATGGTCGCGAACTCTGATGATCGTGATTGCATTTCCGCCATCTGACTCTTCAAAGCTTTGATAACAGCATCCTGATCTAGTACGCGTTAGTTTTGCACGCACTCTAACGACGAGATGCACACACCTTTGGCCGCCTGCTCCGTCTTCCGTCGTAGTTGATCAAAGTTCGACTCCTTGCTCGACGTCGCAATCTCCTTCAGGTTGTCGTACTTTGTCGTCATAGCTTCCAGCTTCTTCGTCACCTCCCCAATCTTCCGCCTGAGCACCGGGTCTCGCTCTGTGTCTGACACGCTTCCAGCCCTTCGAAGTCCGCCAGTCGGTTGTCGTTGCGCTGATCCAGATCGAACTTGTGGCTGAGCCCGGCGTCCGCTTGGTCGAGAGGGCGGGGGTGGCATGCTCTCCGCAATCTCGTCCATTTCAATAGATTCTTCCACGTCATCGATGTCCATATCGTCCGGATCCGGCTGCGTCTCCGGGATTGTGAAGACCTCCGGCTCAGGCTCTGGGGATTGGGCGCGTTTTGAAGCCTTCGGTTTGGTAGACGTTTTCGCTTTCGAGACCGCCTTCGCGGCGGGCTCTTTGGGCGCGGTTTTACGCGTCTTCTTGACTGGCGCAGGTATCTCCGCAACGCTATCATCCTGCACAACCTTGGACTTGGCTGGACGTCCACGCTTGCTCGGCTTGACCTCTTCGACAGGCGCGGCGACCGCTTCCTCTTCACCCTCAAACTCATCCACCTCTTCGGTATCGCTCATGTTGGCATTCTGGCGCTCGGCAAGCACTTTGCGACCACTTTTTGCGCCCTCCTTCTTGATCGTTGTCGCATTCTGCTTCTTGACCCCGCGCACATTTCCACCGCTTGTGCGACGCGCCACTGCTGGCTTCTTAGCTGCAGCTTTCTTAACAGGCGCGGATTTGGCAGCTTGCGCCGCCTTTCCACGGGCATTGCGCGCTGGCGCTTTGTTTTCGGTGTTGGAATCGGGGGTGGGAAACGCGGCCATTTCGTCTTCCGAGTCGGAAAGCGCCGTGTAGGAGAGGTTGACGAGGGCGCTTCGGGGAGCCATTATTGCGCTCGAGGTCGGCGTTGTGAAGTTCGAGATGTGGTGGAGTGCAGGTCTGGAGTTCGCGTGTGCATGTGCTCGGTAGAGATGGAAGGTGGGGACGAGCATGTAAACAAACCTAGCCCGAATGTGGCTTAGCGGGGTTCTCTTCTCCAACGCTCCTCCGGGCCACCCGTGACCGCCCATCAGGGTTGGCCATCACTTTGCATATTCACGCTCACCAACCTTCATACTTCTACTGTGATGTGACTCCTGTCTCGACATCCGGAGCCAGATCTGTGAACGACCAACTTGAACCCCTTGGTCTGCTCTATGCACCACACCATCTCGCGAGAAAGTGATAAAACACTAATGTGGTGCCCTAATGATCTTCAGACACGAAGACCTACCCGAATGAACATACCTAGCTCTTAAACGAACTTCTTTGATCGTATATCACCAATTCCTGCTCTCTCATCATCCGCTAGTTCACATCTCGGCAACTGGTGGTCAAGAAGCCGGGCTGAACACGAAAAACCGGAGCAATACTACTTCGTTTCAGTCGTGTTCTATTTCATTGGCCATTTATCTTAGCTCGTCTGTCTTTACTCTTGATAGAACCTGGATACACTGCAAGACCACAGGGAGATATCCTCGGTAAAGCGTTATTTGAGCAGTACCAATTTCTGACGAAATCATACTGGCGCCACCACCTCTGGCCCGGGAACCCGTTCATCTCTCAGACCAGCCGTGCATGTGCCCTCAGACCAAGTGGAAGACACAGGCTCCGAGAGAGAATTGTCTACCTATCAGATGGCGGGACATGCGGGGCGTATGCGACTAGGCTACCACCTTTGCATTCGAGACGCTTTCTTCGAACTGCCGCGGCAGATGGGATCATGCCGCCAACAAGAGGGGTTAGTGTGTCCCTGGGAATTTGGCACCAGTTCTTCAAGAACAGTCTTTCCATTGGTTTTATTCTGATTCTCGACTAAACAACAGACCGCTCGTGTTGATCACAAGAGGACCAACGAGTGCAGTCTTCAAGATGGAGCCTCCAGAGTCAAAATGCGACGTGTAGGTCAAGTTGGCGATCTTCATGAAAACCGGGCTGACTGTGTGCAGTCTGATCATCGGTGCTGGGCCGGCTGGGTACATTTCTCGTTCTAATAATGCAGATTTAACTAAAAGCAATCAGTCTCATGATGGCGGCATGGATGGCACGGTGTGGTATCAACACCTGTATTGTTGACAAACGCAGCACCAAGATATATGCTGGACAGGCGGATGGTCTGCAGATCCGGACCCTGGAGATCTTCGATAGCTTTGGGTTTGCGGATCGGGCTTGGAAGGAAGCGAATCATATGATGGAGGTATAGCATGTCTCTGTGATGGCTAGCGAATAGTTCGCTAGGTCAGACGTCTTCTCTGCTAACTCGTTGCACAGTTCTGCATGTGGGTACGCATACTCACTGAAACCAAGTTGTTCTTTCGATCTGACGGCTGTAGAATCCCGATACTGCCGGCGTTCTGCGACGTTCTGACAGCGTGCCCAATGTGCCTGCAGGACTTTCGAGGTTCAGGGAGATTGTCCTTCATCAAGGCCGCATAGAAAGATTCTTTCTGGATCATATCAAGAAGCACTCAAAGGACAACATACGTGTGGAGCGAGCGGTTATGCCGGAATCCATGGAAATCGATGAGGATCTATGCGACACTCACGATGCAGATTCGTATCCCATCACAGTAAAGCTGAGACACTTGACTGAGGAGGAGGCAGCGCCTGCTCAAACTAATGGGACCGCCAACAGTGATGGGATGTTCCGGAGCAATCTTGCAGAAGATGATACTGCGGACCTGCTCCAGCGCAGTCAACGCAAGGGCGGAGAGACCGAAGTTGTCAAGGCAAAATATCTAGTTGGTTGTGACGGGGCACACAGCTGGACAAGGGGCCAACTTGGATTCCAACTTGAAGGAGAGCCCACTGACTATATTTGGGGTGTTCTGGGTAAGCTTCCTTTCATTAGGTTTCGGAAATGGAACTAACGTGGTAAAGATGTGATACCCATCACAGACTTCCCCGACATTCGCAAGCGGTGTGCCGTCCACAGCGCCTCCTCTGGGTCCCTGATGGTCATCCCGCGTGAAAACAAACTTGTCCGTCTCTACATCCAACTCACAGAGATCAAACCCGATTCTTCAGGCCGTGCGGATCGGAGCCAAATCACACCAGAAACAATTATCAAAGCTGCACAGAAGATCCTGCACCCCTACAAGCTGACCTACAAGTACTGCGACTGGTACACTGCCTACCAAATTGGACAACGAGTCGGCACCAATTTTGACTACAGATCGAGGGTGTTCCTTGCGGGCGACGCTGTCCATACGCACTCCCCCAAAGCAGGGCAGGGCATGAATGTCAGTATGCAAGATGCGTACAACCTAGGCTGGAAGTTGGCACTCGTCGCGAAGGGGATAGCGAAGCCAGCGATTTTGAAGACGTATGAATCTGAGCGGAGACAAGTGGCTAGAGATCTTATCGAGTTCGATCACAAGTTTTCACGACTGTTTTCGGGACGGCCGGCGAGGGATGTGATGGACGAGAGCGGGGTGAGCATGTCGGAGTTTAAGGAGGCGTTTCTGAAGGGAAACTTGTTCGCTGCAGGGCTGTCTGTCGACTACGGTCCCAGCATGCTTATTGCAAAGCCGAATGATGCGACTCAGCAGCATGACTTGGCCAAACCACTCCTCACATCTGGGAACAATGTCACCGGGAAGCACCTCTTGGCCACAAACATCAAGATAGGCATGCGGTTCCCCAGCTTCAAAGTCCTCAACCAAGCAAGCGCACGACCGTACCACTTCCAAGAACGACTCCGAAGCGACAGCCGCTTCCGCCTCATCATCTTCGCTGGCAATGTACTTTCTCCAAGTCAGAAGTCCCGCCTGGATTCCTTTTGTGCCGGTCTCTCCTCCTCGAGTATCCTAAACCCACATCTATACACTCACATCGATGTCCTGGCTTGCCACTCCGCGCCTCGCACCGAGACGGATCTGTTGAAGGACTTTCCAGAGGTGTTGCATCCGTTTGATGAGGAGACGGGGTGGGATTATGAGAGTGTGTTTGTGGATGATGAGAGTCCGTATGAGAAGTGTGGGGGTGCGTATGAAGGTTATGGGATTGACAGAGAGGGGGGATGTGTGGTTATTACACGGCCAGATCAGTATGTGGGACATGTAGGGGAGGTGAGTGAGGAGGGGCTTGAAGAGGTAGAGAAGTGGTTTAGAGGAGTGTTGGCTGGGTGAGGAGGGTTTTGTCGGATGAGATGAGTGGAGTGATGTCGTCTTTACAGGAAGCCGGAAGTGGGTGGGAACTGAGCCTCAGGGGTAACGCGTCTGCATCTTGGAAGAGGACAATGGACATGCATTTCCATGGCGAACTTTCCATGTGGTCGATCCAATATTTCAGGGTGTTTGCAGCAGCCACACGAGCACAAGAGCGGAGATGGACGTCGTGGTGCGTGCTGTGGTGTTGTGGGAACAAGGTTAAGGTTGGGCGGCCGGAAGCTGGGACGTGCACACCGCGCTAACCTCGCTCCTGGACGGTTGCTGCAGCGACGACACGAGGACAACAGGCGGCGATGCGAGCACTTCCGAGCCTACAACGGTGAGACCGTCGAGCTGCACCACGAACTCTCTTCAAGAGACATTGCCGTCTGCTGTGGCCTGTTTCTCGACGCCCTCCTGCATCATTGTCTTGCTTGAATCGAAAACAAACTTTCACGCGCCTGTCCTCCACGCGCGCAAACAACAAAGCAACACACACAAACTGCACTGCGCCGCTACCTATCCGCGACGAGAACACTCTACCAACACCAATTCGAGCGCCGTGAGTCGCAATGGATCGGCCGTCGACGCCATCCAGACATGCGCCGCCGCGGTACGGTGGCCCACCTGCATACTCTGCCGACGACGAGGAAGGAATGCAACCACACCCACAGAGCGGCTCCACAATGCGCCTGTTGACAAATGTCGACGAGGCCCAATTCCAACCGTACGTATCACCATTTCTACCTTCCCGACGTCCTCGAGTGGACACTTGCTCAACCAATTCTTCTCTTCCTAGACCTGGCGTAACCGAGTCGTCGTCTCTTCTCTCTTCTACAGACAGCACCGCTGCGACGCTTGGGCAGAACATGACTGCGCCCGAGGCTCGGAGGCAACAAGTGGCCGAGGACGCTATTGTCGACTTGCTCCGGGACGCAGACCAGGCTCTCAATCCGCGCGCTGCTGCTGCTCCGTCGTCGTCGTCGTCGCCGCCGGCGAGGAAGAAGCCGCTGGGCGCGCGCATGGCCGCCGGCGTGTTGCCCACCAAACCGCAAGCCAAAGACCCAGGCTTACCATTGCATAACATATCCAGGCCCATCTCTCCCCTCTCACGATCATACCAGCCGTCTGTGAGCTCGGTGAATATGTCGAGAGCGCCCTCAGTGCTCGACACGGCGCCGAACATGCCGCCGCCAGACATCGACTCTCCTGCATACGTCCCGTACCGCCGCCCAGTATCGCCAGAGCGCACATCGCCGTCGCGCCCGTGGACGCCGTCGCGGAGTTCGGCCGACTACGCCCGTCCGCCTGCCTCCACAATGTCCTACGAGCCCTCCGACCTCAACGGCAGCCCGCGGCCAGGGACGCCATCATCGCGGTACGGCGGGAGGCCAGGCAGTCCTAAGCGGCCACTGCCTCCCGCGCCCCTCTTCGCTGGTGGCCGCCCCGTCTCGCGCGACTCCAACATGACGGTCGACATGAGCACCATCCACGTCAACGACGACGATGTCTTCTCGACCGACGACCGGCCAGACCTGCACTCGCGGAGGTCGTACATGTCCGACGAGACAGCGGCAGAAGAGTATCCCGTCGAGGACGAGAAAGACGAGGCACACTACGGCCCCGCGCCAAACGGGCCCCAGCTCCGCCGTGGAGCGCGAGAGGCCGTCATGTCGAAGAAGGAGGTGCGCCTCATCAACGGCGAGCTCATCATCAATTGCAACATTCCCACCATCCTTCACAGCTTTCTGCCGCGGCGCGACGACGACGAGTTCACCCACATGCGATACACGGCCGTGACCTGCGACCCAGACGACTTTGTGGATCGCAACTACAAGCTGCGCCAGAACATCTCTTCCCGCGAGACGGAGCTCTTCATCTGTGTCACCATGTACAACGAGAACGAGATTGACTTCACACGGACAATGCACGGAGTGATGCGCAACATCAGCCACTTCTGCTCCCGCACACGCTCTCGGACATGGGGCAAAGACGGATGGCAGAAGATTGTCGTGTGCATCATCTCCGACGGACGTACCAAGGTGCACCCGCGAACGCTTGACGCCTTGGCCGCCATGGGATGCTACCAGAACGGCATCGGCAAGAACAAAATCAACGACAAAGAAGTCACGGCTCACGTATACGAGTACACCACCCAGGTGTCGCTCGATTCGGATCTCAAGTTTAAGGGAGCTGAGAAGGGCATCGTCCCGTGCCAGATGATCTTCTGCATGAAGGAGCGCAACCAGAAGAAGCTTAATTCCCATCGATGGTTCTTCAACGCCTTTGGACGGGCGCTGAATCCCAATGTCTGCATTCTCCTCGACGTGGGCACCAAACCCGGCCCCAAGGCCCTCTATCATCTGTGGAAGGCCTTCGATACCGATTCGTCGGTTGCAGGTGCCGCTGGAGAGATCAAGGCGGGCAAAGGCAAGGGCTGGCTTGGTCTCCTCAATCCGCTCGTCGCATCCCAGAACTTTGAGTACAAGATGTCGAATATTCTTGATAAACCTCTTGAATCAGTCTTTGGATACATTACAGTCTTGCCGGGAGCCCTGTCGGCCTATCGATACCACGCGTTACAGAACGACCACACCGGACACGGTCCACTAAGCCAGTACTTCAAGGGAGAGACACTACATGGTCAGGATGCAGACGTCTTCACCGCAAACATGTATCTCGCCGAGGATCGTATTCTCTGCTGGGAGCTCGTTGCAAAGCGCAGTGAACAGTGGGTGCTCAAGTACGTCAAGAGCGCGACGGGAGAGACCGATGTTCCAGACTCTGTGCCCGAATTCATCTCGCAGCGTCGTCGATGGCTGAACGGTGCCTTCTTCGCGGCCGTCTACTCTCTCTTGCACTTCAAGCAAGTCTGGGCTACCGACCACTCCATCTGGCGGAAGACTCTCCTCCATATCGAATTCGTGTACCAATTTGTCTCGCTCATGTTCACCTTCTTCTCACTGGCCAATTTCTACCTGACCTTCTACTTCATCGCTGGATCACTCGCCGACCCGAAACTGGACCCCTTTGGCCATCACGTAGGCAAATACATCTTCTACGTTCTGCGGTACACCTGTGTGCTACTCATCTGCATGCAGTTTATCCTCTCGATGGGTAATCGGCCGCAAGGTGCGAAGAAGATGTTTCTGTGGAGTATGGTTGGGTACTGCGTCATCATGGCCTACACAACATTCGCCTCCATCTACATCGTTGTCGTACAGCTCAAGGACCCCAAAGCGCCAAAAAGGCTAGGTAATAACGTCTTCACAAACTTGATTGTCTCGACAGCCACTACCATCGGCCTGTACTTCCTCATGAGCTTCCTGTACCTTGACCCATGGCATATGTTCACCTCCTCGGCACAGTACTTCGCCCTCCTACCCAGCTACATCTGCACGCTCCAAGTCTACGCCTTCTGCAATACGCACGATATCACATGGGGAACAAAGGGCGACAACGTAGCCAAAACCGATCTCGGCAACGCAAAGGGCAAGGGATCAGACGTCGTCGAAGTCGAAATGCCCTCTGAACAGCTAGACATTGACTCGGGCTACGACGAAGCACTCCGCAACCTCCGCGACCGCATCGAAGTGCCCAAAGACGTAGTCTCGGAATCCCAGGCACAGGAGGACTACTACCGCGCGGTACGAACCTACATGGTGGTCGTGTGGCTCATCTCCAACGCCATCCTCGCCATGTCCGTCTCCGAAGCTTACTCGGGCTCCAACGTGTCGGCCAACTTCTACCTCAAATTCATCCTCTGGGCTGTCGCCGGGCTCGCCTTCTTCCGCGCCATCGGCTCCAGCTCTTTCCTCATCATCAACTGGATTAACACGGCCGTCGAGGCGAGGCATAGGTGGCAGGATAAGCGGGAGAATAAAACGGGGCTTGGTGGTGGCAGGAAAAAGTTTGGAAAGGGCTGGGGTGGCGGTGGAGGGAGTTGGTGGAGCGGGAGTAGTGTTGGGAGTAAGGTGTCGAGTTGGACGCCGAGTTCTTGGGGTGGGAGTAGGGCTTAGGGTCGCGTTGGGGGCATGTGGAGATGGTGTGTGTGGCAGTGTAGACTTGGATCGGTTTGTATGATGCTTGGCCTCTGGGCTTGTGGTTACGATTAACTCATGATAATGGCGTTTTGGGTGCGGGGTTTTATACCATGGTTTTTTGGAGGATGACGGGGACTGGATATGTCGGTCGTTTGTCGTCTGGTGGCTTTTGTATTGTACGTTGAGAGGGTAAAAGTTGGGTTTGTGGGTTGATGGTGATGGGAGGTGTGTTGATGGATGGTGGCAGGGCGTGAGGGGAGGGTGTAATGTGTCTGGTGTCTGAATGGAATTGAGGAGTTTGGTCTTTGAATGTGTCGTGTTGATCGTGTTTTGCATGGTGTGGTTATGTGTTTGTGTATCTGAGAAAGACGAGATGATGCTGATAGAGATGTGTCGAGTTGAAGCATGTGGCATGGATGGAGGGAGGGAGGGGGAGTGTGCATGTTTGGCTGGTTTCGTGGGGGCTGGTGCTGGGGAGTGGTGTGGTTAGGGGTACTACTTGGTTCTAGTGGGTAGATATATGTGTGGTAAATGGACAGTGTTGGAGCTGAGTCTTGAGTCGGAGGCAGTGAGAGATTGTAAGTACGTTCAAGCTCCAGGGTAGTAAGATTTTGGAGGAGTGTTGCATTGCGCAGAAGAGAGTACCCTAGTTCCGTAAAGGGGTGTAAGGCGGGATTGAGTAATTTTGTCGAAAGGCAACATGGGGAAAGAGGATCATCTAACGTGTATGGCTTTTCGTATTGATTTGGTAGATGGAGAATATCTTGGGCTGGACATTCTTAGCTAAGAGTGTTTGAGCGCTTGTTCGAAGGAGCTGGGTGGAGTGTATGGGAAAGCAGGAGATTGGGATGAGGGGAAGGAGGGAGGTTATAACACTGCGTCATCCTAGGTCCTGATCTCTTGCGTCAAAGTTTGATTGGCCTCGTAGTGGTAGAAATCAAGAATCAGAGATATTAAGGAGAAATGGTATTCTTCGAGGCTATGTCTGCACTTCATTGCGCTGAGAATCCACATGGGGTGATTGAACGGGCGCGGCTGGCTACATTCAGCTTGAAGGAAAGAGGAGGCGCTGGCAATAACCTCTGCTTTCTCATACAGACCAAGCTCCGTCTGAAGTCTCGTTAGTCTTGGAATTAAAGGCGAGTGCCCAAGGAGTGTCGCTTTGCAAACCCAACTCGACACTGCCCGCCCCTTCCACCACATCCAACCCGCAGAGCATGATGGTCTCCGCTCAAGACATTGAATGCATGATCCGATGGGCAACAGACTTCTGGACTGACTACTGTAACCGTACCATCCCCCCGCCGTACGCCATCACAGAAGCACAAGACCTCGTCCACAAGTACCCCACTGATATAAAGTACCACGAGAAGAACAGCACGAAGTTCTATCAGATCCACAAACATGCGAGTACAGTGGGCAACAAGACGCCAGTTGCCGATGCCGCGCTTCTCCAAGCGTCCCGTTTCTACAACACATGCTGTCTCAGTGTCGTTATGCTCTGGGAAGCGCTCAGCCTAGCTTTTGAAGGTATATTCTGACACAGCGGATCACCATCCGCAATACCCACCCGCTAACCGCGTCCCAGACCAACCCTGGTTCCTGGCCCTATCCTGGCGGCGCGCAAAGGTCCATCCTCCAGCACATGTCTTCTTCAAGCGCGAATACCTGGGCTCCAATCCCGTGCACGACTTCCTCGTTCTCGACACGACTGACCAGCTTACATATGTCCTTGATTTCACCGGTGCCCAGTTCGGGTTCAAGAAGATGGTGTATACGCTGGAGGAGTATGGTGTGTGGTTGCCCGATGGTGTTGGGCGGGAAGTCGTGTCGGGTGAGATGATTGCGTTTTATATGGATCGGCTGCCTGCTGAAGAGGTGGAGGAGATGGAGAGGGAGAGGGAGGCTTTGCGGGGGGGTGTGGGATCGGTTGGCTACGAGGGAGGGGGTGCCAACGAGTTTATTAGGCGAGGGGCGTAGAGCTGGGGATTGAATTCGCATGCAAGACTGCAAGTCTACATGGGATCAGGAATTCGGGGCTTGGGAATGCATGGTTGGTAGACTTGGATCCGGATTAGAGGCTGTAGATTGGGAAGAAGGGGGTATCAATCTTGTGAGAATTACGGCGATCGCTTTAATCACAGAATAAGCAGGCTCTGCTCCAACAATCCAATCCAGCGGCTTCATATGCGCACGGTGGTACATATGGATATAAAGGCTGGCAATCATACCTTTGGCAAACTACCTGGTTTAACAAAGACCTCTTTTCATCAAACATTTCTTCAGCGGGTCTTCCGGCATGGCCTCGCTCGAACTGCATGAAGAAATACCCATCTAGGCACCTCCGTATCATGAGTGATGGACTGCAAGAAGGCATGAAGCCAAGTTTATGTATACCTACCCGCCGCCAAAGAAGTTTGGTGAGAGGATTTCGGAACGAAACTCTTTACTCCTCATAGTGGCATTGGGCTAGATGCAGTTTCATTTCACTGTCATTGACCAAAATAACCTTCAACAGTGCATTCGGACATGCAGCTAAGAGATCTGTTCGAACTACCTACCCACTGGAGCATGTGCGGTGCAGAACGAGAAAGTTGAGAAAGGGGAGTGGATGTAAACGAACAGTCTGATAATAAGACACAGGATTGGTTTAAAAGATCACAAGTATCAAAGGGTAGGTCGAGGTGGTGGATTCACCATGGTTAGCCTTATCCCAAGATCAGCCCTGGAGGGTGGAATATCACGTGCTCTGGACATTCACTGCCCCGCAAATCATTCAGAACCGGCCATACTTTGACAGTAATTAAGAGATATGAAGGATGGCACTAAAACCAAGATTCCAGATCCCAGGACATCTTCCCGCTCCACGAAGTGCAAATGCATATATTCCGCCCCCCTCAGACCCGGCCCTATCATTCGAAGATGCCCTTGCCCAAGTCCACTCCCCCAGAACCCAGACACACATCCAAGAATCCCATCCCAAGCACACGCAAGCCTCCCCTTCAAATCTGCTCCAGCACCTCCCTCAGCTCCTGAATCTTCTCCTCAATGCCCTCTAGGATGCCCCTCAGTTGATCATGACCCAAGACCTATGCGCATATCAGCCACCCATTCCAACACCGCATCCGCACTCCCACAAAGCAACAAAGTGTAGATAGATACTCACCGCCTCCTCGCCATGATTCTGTGTGGACTCGTCGTGGATGGTATTGCGCAGGCCCTGGGCATGCTATCAGCAGATGTGAGCGTAGAGGGAGGGAACGAGGACCGGAGGGAAGAGGAAAGAAGGTACCGCGGGCTCACGGGAGCGTGAGAGTAGCAAGTGGTACAGTGAGACTCACAATCATCAACTTGGCCAGATTAACGAAGCCGGAAAACATGTTGTACGCGCCCTGCGCTTGGGCAGCGTGGTCGGCGAGCGATTTGCTGTTGAGTTTGGTTCTTTTGGGGGGAGTGGGGTCGGGGTCCATGGCGAGGGACTGGGGGTGTTGGTATGAGGATGGAGATTGGATGTTGGAGGTGAAGGTGAGGTCTTACTGTGGTGGATGAAGTTGGGTTGTGGGTTGGGGTCAAGGTTGGTTGTTGAGCGTTGATGAGGGAGGTAGAGTGTGGGAGGGGCGATGAAGAACGTAGAAGACTGGAATCAAGGAAAAGCACCGAATGTACTAATCTGGGTGCGGCTTTTCATGGGTATGTTTGCTTTCACGCTGATGCTTAGTTCGCTTTCAGGTCTCCTCTGGTCTGGGAAGAGCGGAAAAGATTCAGTGGGATATATCACCAAACCGGAGTGTTGATGTTTTATGCAATGCATGCCTGGAAGTTTGAGGGAGAGAGAGATGGCAAACCAATCTTCTTAATTCAAGTATACTTTCAAAATGATTGAAGTTTGTTCACATGAAAAAGATCCTAATCGACATCTTGACTCCAATATTCAAACCAAAGGTATAAATTCTAGATACAGTGATGGACCACAAACTCCAAAGCAACATGCATTACAAAAACGCCCCCAACCCAAACCAAACCATTATTCATTTCATGCACGCCACCGATAGAACCCTCCCAACCACCTATCTAGAACATGATCCCTGACGCAATCGTAGGACCATGCAGACAGATCAAGGGAAAATTCTCCATACCCCTATGGCGCTCACTAGTAGCTTTCCCCCACATCTACATACAATGCCATATCAACAAATCATCCATCCATCTTGCTCACACATACACCTCCCACCACCAGCCAGACCTTACACAAAAACACCCAAACCTTCACCACCACTCTTCCGAGCCCGACCATCCTACTCATATCCTCATTCCCAGACGTAGAGAAAGCTCACCATTATTGACATCTTCTATCCATCTCCAGAGAGACAGAGAACCGTTGATACCTCCAGTTATCTGCGCGCCTGAATCCCCCCTAGCGTTTCTACTCAGTAGGCATGATCCCAGCCTTTCTTATTCCTTTCCAGAGATCCCACAGTTCCAACCAGCAGACGATAAAAGACACCCCCTTTTTCGCTCTCCCTGGCACGCACGTTACAGCACCTTACCCCCTCTCTCAAAAACAGAGTGATTAATCCATCTCTGAACCCAGAATCAACAGCGTTAGATGGATGGAGTAATCACAGAGTTAGGATGTTCGGCTTACTATCCTCTCTAGAGAGACTGGTGGAAGGGGAAAACGGCATTATATCGCTTGCTAGACGCAGACTCGTTCCTACAAGGGCAGCCAGATCGGCACACTATGGTTATGAAATAGTCGCGACTAGCGCTGTTGTATCGTCCATTGTACGGAACTCGACAACATGCATTCCCTTCTTAGATAAGAATATCATGATAAACTATCTAGCCACTCCATCCCAAACAAACGTCACCATACGCACCGCTGGCCCTCTCATACCCCCAACCCCCCATTACGCCCAACGCCGAAGAACCAAGAACCAAGAACCAAGCAAGCCATCAAAACGCCCATAAAACTCAATTGGAAGGGATAGAATTTGTAACCCGGGGACAACCCGCCACCCATGCATGCAATTCACCAGTCCTACACTTGCTACACTGCCACAAAGTAAAACAGCACAACTGCCACTAGGCTAAAACTACCTTGTACCATCTACGCACGTACAGCCAACCGTCTTCTCTGCCGCCTTACTCCTCCCCCAACCATCCCAGCTCTACATCCACCACCAACCAAACCCAACGGGACCTACTACCCCTCCACCACCCACCCAACCCCTCACCACCACCCCCTCCCCATCCCCCAATCACCTATCTCCACCCAACCCACCCCCTCCCCATAACCCTCCAAACCCTCACCTCCCCACTCCTCAAATCGCCCATTCGAAAACTCTCCTGTTTCGTTTTCCGACTCTCTCTCCCCTGTTCCCAAACCCTTACTTTCTTCTTACTCCCATCCCACTCCACCACGACACCCACATGATCCGGCCTGCCCACGTCAACCGCATATTTAGCATGCATAGCTCCATGTTTACCCTGGAATTTGGCGTTGCGGAAAGAGATGATGTCGCCGGGTCTGATCTCGTCGAATTGCTGTGTTGATGCGTTGGCGAGGTTGGCGTATACGGGGGCGCCGAAGGCGCGCGTCGATATCGGGCCCAGGGCTGTGGGGTATGGGCGGAGCAGTTCGTGGATGAGGCCGTGTGGGCTGCCATCGCCTACTACCGTATTTTGCTTGGATTCCACATCCTTGGCTATACGTGCCCCAAACGTGTTGTGGGCAGATTCGAGCTGGTCTTGACGGAGACGGGCTGGAGGAGGGTCCTGACGCTGCTCAAGCTGGACATCTGAAACGTTGTTCGTGTCGAAGCGAGCTGTGATCACGGTCTGGGAGTAGTCGATAAAGAGAACGTGGACAGTCTTCTCGATACTGTTCCCTGACCGTGACTCATCCATGTCGACGAGTATGTCTTTGCGGGTTTGGAGTGACGGTGGAGGCATGTTGGGCTGCGTCCACCAATGGCTGGAGGCACCGAGATCAACCTCAGTCGCCATGAAGTCTTGACTTATGGAAGGTCGTGGCTGATCCATTGATACACGCCCCTGCTGCATCACCCGATTCACGTCCAGTGACTTTCGCCCAACAGGCGGCCTTGTTGACTGAGAGGGCTCTGGTGGTGGGGGTGGAGGAGCTGCGCGTTCCGTTGGTGGTGGCGGGACAAAGCGCTCTTGGGGAGGTGGAGGGGGAGGAGGCAAACGCTCTTGAGGAGGTGGAGGTGGCCTATGTTGATGAGGGGGGGCTTGAGGTGGTGGAGGAGGTGGTCGGTCATGAGACTTCCGAGGCGGAGGGGACGAATATAAATCGTCATCATCGGAAGATTCTTGCTGTGGTGTTGGAGGGATAAACGAAGGCACTGGCGGCATATGTGGTAACGCTGGAGGCATTCGGTTCTGGGGTGGAGGAGGCTGGGCCTGCGGGGGAGGTGGCACCGCCCGAGGTGCTGGAGGAGGCGCCGGAGGGAGCGCCGGGGGAGCAGCGCGTGGAGGACCTGTGTAGTTGAAAGGATCATAGTCTTCGTCGTTTTCTCGAGGATGACGACTGGGTGGAGAAGTTGGTGGCAAAGGTGGAGGTGCCCCTCGAGGAGCATCCATCGATGGTCTGCTTGGGGGTTGTGGTGGCAATGGGGGAGGGCCAGCACGGGGAGCTATTGGTGGCAAAGGTGGAATGCCATGTGGCGTAGTCGGAGAGCGGGCTGACGAGCCCTCATTCGCCATGCTGTTATCTTCCAAGCTTGACTCCCGCGCATGAGCTTTCAGTGCGTCCTTGTGCGTAGCACCGGGAGCAATGTCGGTGTCATAGTCACCTTCATACTCGGTTTCAAGCTCCTCACGATCCGCCGCAGTGGGTCTCCTGGTCATGTTCTCCATGGTAGGCTGGCGAGATGGCGGTTGGCCTGGTGGAGGGGGAGGAGGTGGGCGACCTTGTGTCGGAGACATTGGCTGAATGCGTTTGTCTGGCGAGTCTGTCTCATCAGAGGCCAGGTACGAGCTCCGCTTTGATGGAGTTTGTGCAGAAGGTGTTCTCGGAGATGTTGTAGAGTAGGGGCCCACGGGCTCCGTCATTTCATCGCCAGACTCGGAGCCAGGGGTGGGAGAGCGGACAGGGGGTGGCGGAGGGCGGGCTGAACGATTAGCCGTGAAGTGTATTGAGAATGACCAAACTTACAGGCTGCAGGCACCGGAGGAGGCACTGGACGATCAGATGTCGGGACAGGGGGCGGTACAGATCGTCCTGGGTATCGTTAGCTTGTGATGCAAAGGCCTGGGGCAGTACGATTCATGCTCCATCAAACCTACTGGACACGCACACAGTCATCACATACTCAGACTTCCCATCAAAGCAAACATAGGTCTTTGACACGGTTTCTGAGGCGGACAACTGGAGACAGTCCAGGGTTTGACGTACAAATCCGTCGACAGGCGCACGGGGAATGAGAAACTTACTCTCTGTGGGGACCGGCGGAGGACGCTCTGCAGTGGGCGTCCGCTGCGGTGGTTGCGGGGTGATGTCTTCGGCATCGGGGACCTCGTCTGCGGAACGACCCTGCGATATCTGATGGGAAGGAGCATCGTCCTTCTCGGCAGCCAGCTCCGTGTCCTCAACCTCTGGGCTTTTGACGGGTGGTGGCATGCCCGGGAGGCCAAACATTGGCATGCGCTGCTGGGGCATCGAATAGTCCTCGCTATCGCCGGTGGACTTCTTCGCAGAAGGCTTTTTCTTGGGCGGTGGTGGTCCTCCCATCGGGATGCCTCCCCCAAACATGCCTGCCATGCCCATGCCGCCACTCATTTTCGCCATGCGCTCCCTGAGCTCCAGCTTCCGTCTGGTTTCCGCGTCCATTTCGTCCTCCTCCTCGTCCTCCTCTTCCTCATCTGCAGCACCATCCTCGTCGCCAACATCTGCCTCCTTGGTGGGCGCAGTAGGCGCACGCGCTAGAGTTGGCCGCTGCTGCTTCACGTGATCGTCATCATCCTCTACGCTGGTCGAGGTACCCTCGGCATCTTCCGTATCACCGGCGCCTGATTGATCTGCATCATTGGCATCGCTGTGAAGGTCACGGATAGGTGGCGCTTCAGATGACTTGACGCCATGCGATGACCGCCTCGGACGGCCGGAGTCGGTAGAAGCACGCTCTTTCGACTCGCTGCTGAGCACCTTCTCGAGTGGCGCATCCTCAGAATCCTGGCCCCGTGGGTCATGCGACTCGGTTCGCTTCCTCATCGGCGGCTTCTTCGGCTTCTCCTTGTGCATGGCTGCGGCGCGCTCGGCCTGTTCCTGCTGCTGCTTCTGGAGCAACGCAATACGCTCCTTCAAGCTGGTCGGCTTCGGCTGGTCTTCGTCGCCCTCATTCGCAGTGGGAGACGTTGGACCGGCCAGGCCCGCCCTCTCGGCATTGTCCTGATCTTGGACTTGGCGTTCGGCGATTTCAGGGTCCTCATCACGACGATATGATTTTACTTGGGGCGTTTCACGGGGCGGCGGAACATAGGCATTCCGGCTTGGGGGAGGAGCTACAAACGGCTTCTTGATAAACGTGGCCGGTGGCCCTCCGCCTGGCTTGAACGGCGCAAGCGGGGCAGCGGCGGGGGCATTGAAGGCAGCAATGCGATCACGGAACGAGCTCGACTTGGCGGCTACGGGCGGAGGGGGCTTCTTCGCTGCTGGTGCTGCCGACGATGGCTTGGGTGCGGCCGGGGGCTCCTGGGGGAGCTCATGTGACTTGCCGGCCGCTGGAGGGATCGGCGAGGTGGGGGACAGCACAGATTTTGCCGGCGGAGGAATTTCGACGGGCGGCGGTTTGGGTTTGGGGGGCTCTGGCTCCTCCTGCTCGACCGGTGCGGGCTCTGGCTGTGCTATCTCGGGCGTTGGAGGCACCTCTTGGGCCGCGGGGGTCTCCACGGGCTTGTAGCGCGACGCGCGGTTCGGCCGTGGTGGAGGCTCCGGCTCGTACTTCTCGACAAAGTTCTTGGGGAAGAGGCCGTCCTGCTTGTTGCCGACGGCATCAATGTACTCCCCAATGTACCAATCGGCGTCCTCCTCCTCGGTCACGGTGATGACCTGGCCCGCGGGGAAGCTCAGATCGTCGTCGTGGGGCGACGCATAGTCGTAGACGGCCTTGACTTTGAAATGCGGCATGGCGGGCACAGGTTGCAGGACGCTGCAGGTACTGAGGGCTGCGGGTGCTGCGTGGCAGGCCGGGTGGTGGCCAGCAGGCAGCTCTGGCGGGTGTCGAGTGCGGTTTCAGGGTGTGTTGTCGGCGGATGTGTGTGGGAATTACGGGCTGCTTGGGCGGGGCGGCGTCAGCGGCGCTGCAGACGGCGGACAGGGCGGGCGAAGCGCACGACTCACCTGTCACCTCGGGGTGCCATGTATGTGCAGTGCAGTACAGTGCAGTGTGAATGGAGGCGCGCGAGGGAACTGCAGGCGATGTGGTGAGAGCGGGAGTCTTCGTCATGCAAAGCCAGCAAAGCCACAACAACCGGCCCCGCGCCAAGCCCGCCCGCCGGAGCTTCCATGTCGCGATGCCCTTGTTGCGGGAGCTCTTGACAGACATCACCAGCACACCGAGCACCAGCACACCGAGCACCAGCACCCAGCACCGGGCCACATCTAGCAGTTCACAGTCTACGGAGCAGAGCCACCATGGCGCCGCGATCAATACTCAAGAACTCGACCGTCTCCACAAACGGGCCCCCCGTCGAGAGGCCCGTCAACCAGCGCCACATGGAGACGGCGCTGCATCACGCAAACATCATCGAGCAGCGCAAGATCGTCGAGCAAAAGGTCCTCGAGAACGTGATTGTCCTGATGGACTTTCCGACGTCATCGGACGCAGACCCCACCCGCCCCTCGCCGGCCGACGCGCTGCTGTTCCGCGAGCTCATGCTGCCCTTCCAGCCGTCTGACTACGACGCGCTCATCGAGGAGCGCAACATCGCCGAGCTCTGCGGATATGCGCTGTGTCCGCGTCCGCGGCGGAAGGCGCGCACCAGGGCAAAGAAGCAGTTCGTGATGACCGACAGCGGCCCCGAAATCGTCGACAAGAAGCTGCTGGAAATCTGGTGCTCGGACGACTGTGCGAAACGGGCGCTGTACGTCAAGGTGCAGCTGAACGAGAACCCGGCGTGGATGCGGCAGGACGGATATGGCGACAAGGTCGAGCTGATGGTGGAGAATGCCGCGGAACACACATTGTCCCTGCCGATTCGGTTGAAGAAGGAAGCCGCGCCCGTCGACAACAGCAAGAGCGACGAGGACGAGGATGCGGCTGCCGCGTGGGCCGCACGCGACGATGCGCTGGCCGACCTGGCCATGGAACGGGGCGAGAAGCCGGGCAGACTCACCAAGGCGAACAAGGACCTCATCTCGAAGACGATCCGGGAGCGCGTCGGCCACACAGCGCCAGTGGCGCCGTCCTTGGAAGACCAAATCTCCAACGCGCACATGGCCATTGAAGGACACATTCCAAGGACATCACGGCCCCAGGATGACGATGATGACGAGGATGCGAATGAGATTGACTGGGACAAGCATCTCCCAACATGAGCGGCTGGAATTTATGATATGAAACTATATTAGTGTAAAAATACCTGGTTGAATCTCAACAGGAACGTTGTGTTGTGCCTCGACCTCTGAGGCTGCTCCACCAGCTCAAAGGAACATGAGAGTTTGTCCCCCATTTCAATAGCCGAAAAGAACCAGCTGCTCACGGCGTGCTGGGCGATTGCGCTGGTTGAATCAAGAGCAGCTCGAGAGGAGAGCGAGCAGAGAACGATATACCCGAAGTTGCCTTTGAAGAAGCACGGAGTGTGCCTCCAATGGGCAAGTTTGGAAACGATCAATGGAAATTGATTGCGTTTGTGCTTGAGAGTGGGTGGGAGCACGTAATTGCGGAAGATGTGGAACTTTTACATAGAAATCAAATCAAATCTATTCCTGCACTTGTTCCTCAAGACTTGATGCTGCGTTCCTATCTCCAATTTATCTCTTTACAGCTCCACCAAAGTATGCACAGACCATCATCGCATCATCATTCTTCCGCTCCAAGATTTTGAACCTCTCACCTCACACGCCAACATCCCACTCGAATCGCAATTGCCCGCCCAACAGCGGCGATTGCATCCCCGAAATGTCTCTCCGGCGCCAGAATCTCTCGCCTACAGCTAAATTACTGCGCTCCTCCCGCCTATTCTCAATACCCAGCCCGCTGCCGACCCCCCCCGTCTCTGAGCCCTTTGGGGCAGGCGCGCAGAAGGGATCAGCCACCGCAACATTACCATATCCTACCCACCAGGCCATTGCCACGACACCGGCATCTCTCGCGCGTGGAGACTGGGGACTGAAGCGCCCGCTCCCCTCACGGTCCCATCTGCTGCAAGTCAGCAACCCGGTCTTGAGAATCAAACAATTGGACTCTGTAGAGCAAATCACAGACTTTGAGAGCGCTGCAGACCATGTACGGACACGAGAAAAATGGGCAGAACTGGCGACGCCAATGATGATGGGTTCGAACTCGACGGACAATAAAGATTTGACGGTGGTGTATCCGAAGAGTGCATTCGAGCCGGCGGCAGACGTGACGGCATATGAAGGGGAATTCGGGCTGAATAAAGCCGCGTTGTTCCTCGATGCTATAAAGGCAAGCGTGCGCCGCAATGAGCAGCAAGCCAAGTTGAATGAGAAGCGGATAGCACAGGGGAAAAAGCCAAAGCCGATAAAATTCCAGCACTTCTCCCCTCCAGCCTACGAACCCCGCACTGGCATTCGACGATGGAAACACGAAGGGCCGTCCCTGCCAAATATGTCAGCGAATGAATTCACCGAATACATTGAGAAGAAGCTACACAACAGGCGCGAAGAGTTCCATGCCTGTCTGCTTGTATATGTCAAGAGCGAAATCTACGCCACGCGCGCATCCGCTTCCTCTGCATCAGACAAGGAAAACGTCCCTCTGGACCCCAAAGAAGCAGCCATCTACCAAGCCAAAAAGGAACGCCAATGGGCACGCATCACGCAAGAGGACATTGACGCCAAAATCCGCGCGCTCCGGAAAGAAACTGCCGCCGACCCTCTCAACTCAAAACTCTTCCAATACCTCATCACTCCGTTCCTGCGACTGCCCCCCCTGAAGCTCAAAGCCACGGAATACAGCGCCGACGGCAAAGACTGGAAATTCTCAGACGACACAATGCCCCATTCCACACATCCCTCCGCCGGCCTCGGTTATCTAAAAACTAAATCATATCTGACGACGCACCCCATCCTTGGCCCGCAGAGACAGCCCGCGCCAACGGAGGCACGCGTCGTCCAGCCGCGCGCAACGGGAACCAAAAAGGAACCCACGGCGCGACTGGGCGTAGCGGGCTTCGTAGCCGACGACGAACACCGCAACTCGTCCGTGAACAAGAGCCCCTCAGCCTCGGCGCAGACCAGCGTCGACTACCTCAACGTGGACATTGAAGGCGGGCTCAAGATCTGGGTCGAGCCGCAGTTTGGATCCGTGACGTCTGATGGTCGCATTTCGCTCAAACTCGCGAGGAGGTCGGGCGCGGAAATCGCGGTTAAGAAGGGGGCGTTGGAGGATCGGCCGCCGGTGAGGGTCGCGAGTGAGAAGGTGGCGGAGAGTGGCAGGTTTAGTGAGGGCTTGGAGTTGGATGCTAATGCGCAGGGGCAGGAGTTGTTGGATATGTTGGCGAAGAGTAGTGGGCAGTTGGGCGTGGGGGGAGAGGGTGGGGGAGAGGGGAAGTAGGAGGAGGGATGAGGGGAGGGGATGGTGGATGGTGGGAGGGGAGGGGGGCTGTGTATTATAGGGGGTTGGGGAGGGTGGTATGTAGTATATGTACGCATAGAATAGATTCATGGTCATGTCGGTATGCATAGCAATGAAGTATGGCTTGGTCCACCAATATCTCAATGCTCTGGTTTGGTCTGGTCCGTTTCTTTGTGTGGATTTGTCTGGCTCTGAAGCTGGTATCAGGTGGCATGGCTACTCTAGGGACGCGATGTGTTCCATTCCCTGCTGTGGTGGGGGTGCATACGAGCCTGTTTCGCTGTTTTCTGGACTTTACCTCGACGTGTTGGATGGCTCTGGGTGAATGGTTGACGTAGATGGAGAGAGCGTTTGACAGAGTGACTTGAAGAATGTACAAAGAGTCTTGTCCAGAAGCCTCATAGATACAACGATAAACTTGGAGGCTTTCACTGGAACTTTGCAGAAGTACAGCACAAGCTCTGCTGCCGAGATGAGAGGGAAAAAGGAATAAGTTTGCGGTGCGTATGCAGGGCGGGTAAAGGATGAAGTTTTCTGGTTTGGGGGTTGGACTGGGAGGAGTACATTTGTACGTCTTGGTGGATGAATGCTTTTTGATCGATTGGGTTTGTTTGCTGTTGTGCTTATACTTCAGTTAGGAATTAGACAGTGGAGAGAATGTGCAGGATGAGGGCCAGAGTTGAACCATTCAATGTCAAGAACCGGCATCAAAGCGAATAGGCTGGTTAGACAAACAAGCCCCTGTGTCGATAACAAATCCCTCCAACAAGTCTATGTACATGGTTCCTTCTTTCTCTTCCTCCTTCTGTTTGTATAACTATCGGTGTGGTGATTCAAGTTTGTGATAAATCAACATAGATTCATCCTCTCAAATCGAGCCTTGTAACGCGGATATGTGTATATCGTGGACACAAACATACATATTCCCAGCATTGCCCCATGATCGGTTATAAAGGCATTGATTCAAACCCGAATATATCAAACATATCCCCTTACAAATCGACTCACATACCCTACCTATGCCAACCATCAACATCAAAGTCCTGTCAACACCGCTGCGCATTTACCGTTTGCTCTCGCCGTACGACAACAACAATATCCCCCGTACTAAGCCGAACCCACCAACTACCCAGCACAAACCATCACCTCCCCCTACCCAGCCCCCCTTCTCTTCACTTCACTCCACCCCACCCAAGCACCATTCCCAACCACCATCATCGCAAACGCACACAGCCAATACAAGGCAAACATATCCTACCTCTCCAGACCCATCCATCACCCATCAAATCTCCCATCCAAGGCACCAACATCACCAACCCCAGGGCGTAAACCAAGCCAAGGTCATAAGACCGCCAAACTGGGCAGCGCTGTCAGCGTGCCGTAGATACGACCCGTAGTACGACCCGTAGTTGCTTACGTAACCCGTACATCGGTAGGTGAATAGGAAGGCCGTAGGGCGTAATTTAGTAGCCCGTACGTAGGGTGGTGATCAATTGGGTTATAAGCTGTACTACGGCCAAAAATGGGTATAGATAGTCGTTATTGGCGTCGTTTTTGAGGGAGATTCTAGGTGCTCAGGGAGATGCGATTGGCGGAGGCGTTAGTTGAAGCTGTACATAAAAATTTAGTGTTACTACATAAAATCAGGGGATTTTATAATCCATCTCACCGTTAATCCTATCCCCTATCTTATCCTCAATCCTATCTCCTATCCTATCTCAATATCCAGTGCTACAATGGAGAACTTTGTTCGCTTATCTCAGCGTATTGCCTCTACACGCGTAGGTCCTTCATAAACTAGTTCTTCTTAATCTTCTCAATCAACTCAGTCAACGTTATTCACCCCCTATTACTCAGCCGCGTTGAAGCGTTTGGAGAAGGCTCAAGCCACATCTCCTACCTCATCCAATCACTCATCAACAGCTGGTGTATCTGTCGCGCGCGAGTATCCTACGTCGTCAGTCTATCTCAATGATGGACTCAGGTATCGTGTGAGGCACAATTGCTTATCCCTATAGGTAATTGAGGCTTTGCAGCTGCAGAAGAATTGGATAAAGGCAGAGGTTGTTAGTAGCCTGCTTGTGGATATAGCAAAGTACGTCAGGGGCAAAGGAACTGGATCCGGACAGCCAGAGTGAAACACGTAATTAAAATCTACGGGTCGTACCCCCCAGAGGACTACCTTATGAGTCGCATGCCGTAGGGGGGGCTCTCCCTTACCCCGTCCGTATGTATGTAGGTAAAAATTTGGCCGTAGGCCCACCAAAATTTGACCCGCATCTACGGGATACGGTACGGTGACAGCGCTGAAACTGGGTTAGCCCTACCGACCTTGCCCATGCATCTGCGGTCGTATTTTCGCCCGATGGGCTGCCTTGATCCTTCCGTGAGGTCTGTTCTGCTTTCTGGTATTGGGTGAGGAGAGTGGTGGAGGGGGGTTGGGGGTATGAGTTTGAGTGTGAGGGTAGTGGGTTGGTGGTTACATGGTGGGTTAGGGATGGATGGATGGATGGATGGGGAGATGTTTGCGAGAGGGCACTAGGCTCCATATTGTGCAATGAGCTACACTGGCGACTTGATGACGGTGTGAGTAAAGGGGAAGGTTAGGTCTGAAGGAGAAGCATGTGGGAAGGCCATGGAGGGGAAGTTGGTGCATGGATAGTGTGGGAGGTTGTGTTAGGCTGATGGATTATGGATTGTGCTGGCGCGATGTATGTGATGGAGTCTATGAGTTCTGTGAGTGCTGTGTTGGTACAGTGGCAGCGGCCGGTTTTCTCATAAAAGTCTATCTACTGAAATGTTAGACAGGTAAATAGCAGCCAGTACCTCCCCGTCCCATCTGCATGTCAATCTGCAGGAGCGGCCAAGAAGAATGGCCAACAGCATATACTACCAAACGAGGAGATGTAGTCCACTATCACGTTTCAACTGAACGCATGATGAGCAGACAAGACAGGTGGCCAAGAACATGAAAATAAGCTTGGATACTCTCCAGTTTCCTGGAGTGATAGCCCCTCGTCCAATACTCCATCTCACGCGTGAGACGCTGAAACTTCGGGTGTTGAAAAGAAGGCAAACACTTGGGCGACATACTCGCGATGTAGTCATTAAATTACCTAACCTTGTCCAGATATGCCGCATAACCTCCTGCAGGCTTTCTTCAGTCTCAAACCTCGTCTCACACCGCATGTCGTGCAGTCCAACAGACGCCTCCTAACATCTTACTCCTGCAACTCCTCAAGCACAACACCAACAACATAGCTAGACCAACCGATCCTGATCTTATCTACCTTGAACTTTAAAGAGGGGGGATTCAGAGAAGAGAAAAATGTCAAGCACGTGAACTCGCGTGTGGCAACTGACCAAGGGACGTGGACCGCGTCATACAGCGAGGCAGATATCAGGCGTCCCCCATTTAGCAATCCCCGCATCAAAATTATTGGATGGGATGCCGTGTCTCAGACTTGTTGGGACAAACTGGAATACCCAATTCGCGTAAAACTAGGCAAATGTCTTCCTATTGTGCGGAGTTGGGGGACAACAAGGCAGAAGGCCGAGGACAAGACAGAGACGAGAAAGGTGGTATCGTGGCAATTACAAAGTGGATATTTGTGGATTTGAGTTTGGTCAGCGAGAAGACAGTAGGACCGGAGAAGGCAGAGAAGGTGCTACCACGTGAGTGAATGAGCCCACCCCCGGCCTATCTCCCCGAAGGATTGCGATGTTGCACATGCGGCAAAGTGCAGCAAGCCCCGGCCATGGCATACTACTCCCTCTTGCGGTAATACTTCCAGCCCAACCAGCAGCCTGATCCTATCTATGTCCATCTTAACCGCTGCTCAGGATCAAATATGCAGCTACTCATGCCTCGGTCTCCACACTTTACTGACCGATATCATGTCTTCCACCCTCTGAAGCGTCCCTCAAACCTGCAGCCTTGCCGTCCGCGCTATAGTGAGTCTTCAGGTTCACTCCAGCTGGACAGGGGTCATTCTTCATCCTGCTAGTCTGCAATGGGTTGCAAACGGCACAGTTCGGTACACTGGGCTACACGGTGGCTCTTCCTCTTCCTCAAACGGCACGGAATGCTGTGAGAGAAGGGCAATGATAGGTCAGGAGTGCGGGTACGGAAGAAGGAGTGTGGCGTAGCGAGTGGCTGAATGCTTGGTATGTTGGGTCCAAAAGCCACATGATTGTAGGCTTGGTGGGATTCTGGGGCAAGCGCCGGCTCTGGAGAATAAGGTGATTAGTAAGGTGACGGGTTTGGACCGTGGACATGGATTTGAATAGTGTGGCGAAAGGATCAAACGACAGAATGCGACCGGGGATTCAAACATGAGAAGCGACAGGGCGTGATGTCTGCATCGGTGTGGATGAGGCTGTGAGGCTTCGCGTAATGGGCGATATTAGGTATGGGCCACGAATGTGTAATCGGTCTATATGTGGATGCCTGACGGCGAATATGAAAATCTCGCGGATACCGATACCTGTGGTTGACGATACTCACCAGCTGCTGCACTGCCAGAATATTCATTGACATTGAAGGTGAGCAACTGGCTGTTGATCTTGAGACTTGAGATACACGCGTCTCCAACCGCAGCAGGATCTTGTGCAACATGGCAATCCGCACCGAGTGCAACTTTGAAGACTGCTCCCCACTACCACCGCTGTGCCGTAAACATGCATCGAGTAGGACGATCGAGTCTCCGAAGCCCAGATCTAGTCCCTTCTCTCGGGATCCTATCCATCGACTCCTCTTAGCTCGTCGATATTCCGAACTGCTGCCTGGGGCTGCGCATTGGTCATCCGCGCGAGCGCACGTCGTTCGCAGCAGTTCGATGAGCTGATCGTTCCCGACGCCATTACCGTTGGCAAATTCGCAGCTGGGCGTCCGCTAGTATCCGTCCTGGCCAATGCTAAAACCAAGATTTCTTTCCCCAGATTGCTTGGAGGCGTGAGACGGAAGGAAGCGGTGCTGCAAAATGGACGCGGTTCCACGACCGGAGCAGGTGAAGTCTATATTGCTGTGCCACAATCTAATCTGTTTTGGGGGTGGTGGGAGTGGCTGAGTGGCTGGTGGTTGGCCAATGCAAACTACTCCCCGGCCCTGTCCAGACGCTAACCGTACCGTTTGGCAGCGGTATCTATGGAAATTGGCGAGTGTCGGTAGTGGGCACTTAGCCGGAGATTGTTTGCGATTTCATTTCCTGTGGGAGCGGTGTGCAACGGAAGGCGAGAGAAGTTTCCGCGTGGAACCCTGGGAGTCGTGCATGGTGTTAGAGAGATGTTGCGGATGTGTTGGGGCAGGGGTGTTTCTTGCAGTTTTGCTTTTGGTGGGGGGGATTTTAATTGGCTGCGAGACCTCTTCCTCTCGGGCGTTTCCTGGGAGAAGAAAGAGGAATTTTCCCGTGATCGGGCTGGATGATGGGCTGGTGGATGGCAAAGGGCCGAATGCCACACTGAGCGATCTCAGCACCATCAAAACGAATGTTGCCGTTCGTTCACAGCGTGTCACGGGGGAACAACCGGCCCGCCACTTTTGGACCCAAATCATCATCTTCAACACCATGCCAAGTGTGGCTGCTGACACGGTGGCTGTGATCGCGGCCTTCCCAATCCGTCTTCAACATCTCCCCCTCGTGACATCACATGGTGAACCGCCTCTCATTTCGACGTGTCTAGTCTTTGTTAACATACCGATCAAGAAAGAGCATGGCCCCAAGGAGGCTGGTCGTGATTTCACGCACCGCTTGCAAAGCAGAATGTACTCGTAATGTGGCTTCTGCACAAGGCTGTGATGGGGATCGCTGGAATAACTGGGTGGGACGCAACGTCGCAACATGCACTGATGCAGGTCGCGCCGACTCTTGGCCCTCAGATCGAGCCGCCTGTGCGACTTTCGGCCCTGAAGCTGAAGCCGTGGAAATTGCGCCGGCGGTCACGTAGCATGTTGCATGGCGCTCGTAAGGCTGTTGCTATTCTATTCTTTTTGCGCTGTGGCGCTCACGTAGTGGAGCTCGTAGTGGAGCTCGTAGGGCCGTGAACTTCCTATTCAGCGACGGCGCTGGCTGTGAGAGGGGCCGGCGGCAAGCAGCACTAACTAGACTGCGTCGTTTGATGAGGGTTGGGCCGAAGTGCTGCAGGCCCGCGACGCCATTATTCCGTGTGGTCTTTGAAATCAAACGTCGAGTTTCCACCTGAAATGGATGCGCTCTCAAGGCAACAAGGCGGAACGAGTGGAATTTTTGCCACTGGAGTCGCGCCGGCAGCATGGTGGATTTAGCGCATGCTTTGAGTGACGATGAGGGTGATGTCCCATGCCGCTCCCACAATGCCATCCCACGATGCAAATCCGGAGAGGCCACTCGGCAGCAACAATGCAAATGCGCTCTGCGAACGGTGATGCGTGCTGCGTGCTCTGCTGCACGTCCGTCCATCCCTCCACGGTCTGTCCCTAGTGCCCGCCCCGTGCCGCACATCTCGGGCCCCGCCAGCGAACCACACGGCCAAGCTGCGCTCGCTCTGGCAAATGTGGTCGGGCATTGGGCGCCGATGTTATCGTGCCTGGCAGCGAGCGTGCAAACCTCTGCAAAGTAAAGCGCTGCGACCACTGACAGGCGGCGTGCCGGGGGTGGCTGCATAGCCTCCGGCTGCCCGGTCTGGCAGAGCACTTTCAGCTGTCATCGCACTCTGATCCTCCACATGGTGCTTGAGACTGATGCCACCACCACGACCACCGCCGCCGCCGCAGTGCGCATCCGTCACGAGATGGGCTCCCATGTGTCGCATCGCCGCCGTTGCGCGCTGTCGAGTGCGAAAAGTGCCGATGTCCTCTGCTCCGCGCGCAATCGGGCACTGTCGGCGCACTGTTCGAGCCTGAGACATGCGCAGAGATGACCTCTCCACGGCCGGCCGACTCGAGCTGCATGCCAATTCTCCAATCGCACGCGCACTCAGCGGCCGTCTATCCTCAGGCACAGACAGACACCGGTCCCCGACAGGGGCTCACGGGTCGGCCTGTGGCTGCTCGAGGTGCTGTGAGGCAGTGCTGCGCGTCTTTGCTCAGTGCTCACCTCCCTTCTCCCTCCATCCCAGCGGCCGGCCCATGGACCCCACTGACCACCCGGCCCGTCAATGCACTGGTACTGTGGCCTGGCGTCCATGTCTTTTTTTCACGGAGGCGCTGTTTCGCTGTGGCAGCCGGCGAATCCCAATCTCTCCCTGGCCAGTTGCAGCGCCCCGACTTCAGGCTGCACTCCCGCCGCCTGCACCATACATAACCCCCCCTCCCTAGGGCTGCAAGCAATGTTCTGGTTACTTTTGTTTTACGGCTGCAGGACGCATCCTTCCTGCACGACATCTTTTGTTCTTTGGCACTCGCCGCTCTGACTCTGACTCCTTCATCGCACCCTTTTCAAGTTCTGATCAACCCCTCCGCCCCAGTGTTGTTGTCGTCGTCGTCGTCGTCGTCCGAGTATACTACTAGCATTTGTCTCAGTTGGGCCGTCACCTGTGAGGACCCTTAAATAGTCACCACCCCCCCAAACATCGTCGAGGCAAACAGTAAGAGCACGAGGGATATTTTTGAGACCGCCGCCTCGACTCACGCCATCCAGTACATCCATCGCACCAACATCCGGACGATTTCCAACCAACTCGCGCTGTCATTTTGTTGTTCGCCCGTGTGTTCTGGTTAGTATTCACCACTATACGTCGGACTCCGGATCTTATTTCGGAATAAGCGCAGCGCAGCGCAACCAACCGCACCTTCGGCAACCCCAACTTAGCCGTAAAGGGGGGCTGGCCTACGAAAGCGATTCGAGATCGCCAGGCACATCTTAGACGGTAACCTCGAATTCCACCCGTCGCGATGTGCCGGATCGAAGAGCGCATCTACATCAAGGCGGATGGCAGTCGCCAGAAGTTTGAAGATGTCACCCCCTGCGACAGGGCTCCCGGCCGCCAGCGGCTCTGCTCCAACGTCACCAGAAAGATCACCGAGTACTATCCCAAGAACCCGCCGTCGCGCGATGATTCGGCCTCGCCCGCGTCACTGAACCCACCCACGCCTACGGGATCTGGGACATACTTGGTGCAAGAGCGTCGACCACCGACTGCACGTCGCCCGTCTACCAGCGATGGGACCCGCCTGATCAACCCTGCGCTCATCATCCAGGTTGGCTCGAATAGGAACCGGGACAGAGATGGGAGGAAGACATATACCAAGACTACCTCCAAGCCACTGAAGCGCACATCCCTCACCAACTCGATCAACTCGAGCGACATTGCTATCGACTCGCCTGGCTCTGATATCTCCTATCCGATTCGCACCGGTCTACCAGATACTCCCGTTCACCCCGTGGATCACCTGGGAACATCCCCCGGTTACGCTACCCGGCAAGCTGTGCCACGGGGCCAAGGACACCGCCACAGCTCGTCCGCTTCATCCTTCACAACCAACAGCCAGCCTCCGTCACTCTATGCCACCTCTGATCCAGAGTCGCCCGGAAGACGACGTGCTCCTCGGTACCCGCCGACCATTGTCCACAACCCGCCGCCGGGTGCCAACAATGCTTATGCACCGCCATCTCCTACTATTCGTGCTGTGGACCAGCTTTCATCAAGCCCGTACCGCACTGTCTTCCATGCTCCGAGAGACTCATCGTCTCACGAGAACGTCGGCAGTGTCTTTGACTTCCTTGATCCCCCTGTTGTCACCTCATCACATGGCAGCTCGAGCCGTTCAGGGGGTCCTGAGGTAGTCGACAACCGGCCGCGCAGGACTGATGCTGACAAGAGGCGCCAAGAAGCTGCTGACGCCAAACTGGCCGAGCAGCTCCAGAAGGATGAGAATCAGCGACAGGTCCACTTCGAACTGGGCCGTGCTGAGGCTCGAGAGCGCGAACGGAACGAGAACACCTGGGCTGAAAAAGAAAAGAGACGGGCCGAGGACCGGGAGAATTTCAGAGCCCACACCCAGCAAGAAAAGGATCGCGCCGAGAAGGAAGCACGAGAGAAGGCACTGAGAAATGAGCAGGCCCGGAAAGAAGAGGCTCGTCGTGATGAAATTCGCAGAGAGGCAAACCGCAGAGAAGAACAGCGTCGCGAGGAAGCCCGGAAGGAAGAAGCTCGCAGAGATGATGGTCGCAGGGAGGGACGATCTACCGAAGCTCGTCCTCGTGAACGCCGCGAGTCCCGTCCTCCCACCCGCGATACCACCAAACGCCCATCTCGCCGCAACTCCATGACACGTGCTGAGATGAAGGAACGTGAGCACCTCCTTGCCGAGACCAAAGCCCAAATGGCACGTGAGCGGGAAGCTGCCGATCAGCGTGAGCGCGAAGACGAAGCAGCACTGCTCCGCCAAGAGCAGGAGAACCAGGCCGCTCTTCTTCGCCAGCAGCAAGCCACAACTCAGTACTACAATCCACGCGGTGGAGCTGCGCCAGGCTATCCTCCTGCCACTGAAACTCCTGCAGCGGGGTTAGGACGAAGGACGTCTGTTTCCGGCCGACGAGGAAGTGTCTCTGTTCCTCCACAACCACCAAACATGCCCCTGGGTCGGTCCAACAGCCGCCGCGTGTCCGTCATCCAACCCACGCCGCCCAATCTCCCTTCACTCAACACTGCAATGCCTCCTCCACCACCGCCTCAGCCCCAGACTCAGAATCCATACTCGATGCGGCCACCGAGTGCTCACACACAGCAATCTGCTGCCCCTCTATTCCCGCCCAACTCGATGGGGCAGACGTATGCACCCCCCACATACTCGCAAACGACCTACACACAACCTCACCCTCCTAACCCCTTTGCGTTACCGGCTACACGGGCACCACCACAACCGCAGCCCACACCCCTTGATGCATGGGATTCTCGCCAGCTCCGCGAAGCAATTCCGAGCCAGTCTGTCCCTCCTCCGCCCGCTCCTCCAGCCAACCAAGCGCATGCTCGCCAACCATCCGACGAGCGATCACTACGGCGCCGCGGAGAGGAAGTCATTGAACGAGCTGCGCAACAGGAGAAGAGGGATCGAGTGCGCACATCGACCAAGAAGTTGACCAAGGTGGTGGGGTTTGAGAGCAGCTACGAGGAGGATGATGGCTTTGGGAGGAAGGGGAAGCGGAAGTCTTAGCTTGTCTAAGCCTAGTGTTGTTGATGGTGCGTGTGGGGCACGATTCGGAGATGGTCTTTTCTTCCCTTTCTTTTTCTTCTCTCCTTGGCATCTTTGCTTTCGGTTACTAGCTGCCTCGCATATCGCATCGTCTTTCTTTCCTTTTCTTCACGGCACTTTTAGGTAATCTCTTATGTCTATTGTATCATGGTTCGGTTTGGTGTTGGCTTATAAGAGGAGGAAACTGGGTATTGGGTCCTCTCCGATGCACTGCGTTCATTCGCATCATAGTGCTCGGATCCTTTGTCTTTCGGGTATGGTATAGGGTACTAAGATATCGGGTCACCAGCGCGTCATGTTTTTCTCTTTGCGGTTCAACACGCACCTCACTATCATAGCGTTCTTGTGGCTTATCAAAGCCGGAAAAACATTGCTTCATGTCATGTTATTTCATGGGGCATATCGGTTGGAAGGAAAATAGCTAGCTTACTTTCCTTTGTCTGTCGGATTTACGCGATAGACCATGTCATATCCCCCCTTTTCTTACTTAGATAGAGTTGCACTTTCTTTTCTGGCATTGTATACCCCCGTTTTCATGTATGGTATGGTATGGTATGATATGGCGGGGATGGAGATGGATGGGAAAGGATAGATACCCGTTTATACCCACAACTTATGTAGCACCAAATATCATGTAAATGTCTCGAGAATATGAGCTTGTTCCGAGTTGGGCAGGTAGTTGAGTATGGGTTTCTTGTAGAACAGGGCTGCCTCTGAATTTCGCCACATGCTCAGGTGTACTTGGAAGGCTATGTTACAAAATCTAACGTTCTTGATATATAAATTTCCTACTCTTCCTTCTCAACCTATAGTCTACCACTGCCACAACTACTGCTATTTTTGCTTCCCTTATTACCGCAGATGTACCAGTAGCTAAGCACCAGCTATATGCCCGTTACTTATATATAACCTTTCCTTAGGACTTAAAACATACCTTTTCCCAAGCATTTTGCTTCTCGCCAACCCCAAGATTATATTTCTGATTAATCGTTGACCACATAATAACAATCAAGTCTTGAGAGATACTGTGAATAGCATGTAATATGTTGAAAACCAAGAAGAATAGAGGTGTAGAAGGTGTGTAAGAGGATGGATGGCTTAAACTTTTGGTTTCTATTTGTGAAGGCTCCACCAACGGTTTTATACAATAAGTCCCTTGCTTCGTCTCCCTTGCTTCGTCTCCCTTGCT
>ML977601.1:117171-149705 GCA_010015725.1 Amniculicola lignicola CBS 123094 | reverse complement strand
GTCTCCCTTGCTTCGTCTCCCTTGCTTGGCAACTTTCCTTGGATCCCTGCCTCCCTTACACAACGTAGTTTTTTAACATACTTCCTCCTTCTCATAATCAACCTTCAAACCTTCTACGCTCTTAACTTTTAATATATTTACAGATCGTACTTACGCGATAATAAGGACTGAGAAAATAGAGATGGATAACATAAGGAATAAGATTAAGAGACTCAGCAAAAATATTTTAAAGGGAAGAAGGCAGAGGGAATAGAAATAACAGTTTAGGGGAGAGTTGAAAGTTAATGCACTATAGAAAGCATGCATCCTTCTTCTAAAGTTATTCGTCTTGCTCTCCTGTTCAGCTGTTTTCTACAAATAGTAAAGCGAAAAGTATAATTATCTAGCCTTTAAACATGTACCTGCTTCTTTGCTGTAATACTTATTATCACCTTCAGTCTCCCTTTAAACCAGTGACCATCTCCTGGAACATGTACACATTTTAAAATCCGTTATCACTCGCCCATTATACAGGCTACTTTGGGTGTTAAGTGGAACACTTAGTCTTTGACTCGAAGCATTCTTGGAACAAGTCAGACAAGGTGATCTTTTAGAGAGTCTTGTTCCAAATCACTCCACACATAAGTGCACTGATGAAACCCTCCAACGACTTCTATTGTTTTCTTTGTATGTACCTCAAATGCTAGAAATACGTAGTGTTAGCTCTACATCTTGTGATAGTCGTGCAGTAGGTATAGTATAACCACGAGGCACGGCAGTGACACTGGCAGAAACAAACAGCTACCAAGCAGCCTTGTAACTAAAAGAAGGACTGCGAGCATTCGTGCAGTTACTTGGAAGGCTTAGTAAAATAAGGAAGACAGATGACAAGAGGAGGAATCTTCTCGCGAGGTCCTGGGACTCCTGGCTACAGTCTAAGACTTTTTGACTACCTAAGCACAATTAATCTCGTATGTTGAATTCTTGGATACTATGTAAGTATATGGAGAAGAGCCACCGATATCCTATGCATGCGTATATCTTTGTTCGTAAGGCTGCATCTATGTCTTTAGAGACCCGATATCGCGTGGGAGCTAGCGCTATCCACGCTCTCTGTCTTGTAACATGTTCCCCCTTCTCCCGTTTGGCAATTCTGAAAATCCCTTGCAACTAGGACCTCTGCGTTTACGGTCACAGTGCATTGTTGGAGGAGTTTTTCTTGTTGATTGGGCATAGGGTGGTCGTTTTTGTAAAATTATACCTAGAAAGATTGGTCATTTTTTGGCTGCAAGTGTTCTTCTTGGGGGAATGAGCTTACTGAATTCATCTTTATAACACTGGTCTTTCGGTGATGCTGTGCTAGTGTTCCCTTCATTGCGTAACTTTCCCAGGCTTCTGTCTTGGCTAGATGACTTGAGCGGGGTCAGAAAGAGGATGTGTTTACTGCAGAGGCTTTTGCCACTGATAAAATCACTTACTTGCCACTGACTTGGACGGCATATCTGCCACCTGTGTGGCCCTTAGCGGTTGTGTTCAAAGAACTACGCGAATTGATGGAAAATGAGTATCTTGCTTGTCCGCTGCTCGTGCCGGGCTTGAGTGAGATTTCAAGTTGGTGTTGTAGGATATGGCGGACGATTTGATTTATTTCCCAAGGGCGTCGAAGTATCCCAACCTTTTTATTGATTTTTTCACATACCGGAGTCTCTTCTTATACACTTCAGCCAATTACATAGGGCCTGATGTTCTGAAATTTCAAGTATACAAATAACTTCGCGCCTGTGAGTGCACTCCTTGACAGTTGGTCTCTGCTGCCACCACCTGCGTCACTTCTCTGCTGGTATCACCATCGGAGGGAAAGGTTTGGGGATTTGTTATCTTTGGTGGTAAAGCCAACCGAGTCTTCGTAGGGCTGTGCCGACGACACGCAGGATTCGGCTGGTTCGAATGCGACCTCTGGGAGGAGTAAGCTTCGGAGGCTGTGGCAGTGAAGTCTTCGATATACTGGTTCATAAAGACAAGCCCTGCGATAAAGAGGCTTTTGCGAGACATGGGAGTACAGTAAGGTAGGATGCATGTATGCTGTGTAGTAAGGGTCTTGCAATCGGAGCCTTCGCCGTAAGAAAAGTCGAGTTGTTCAATGTTCTCGGCGTGACCAAGCTGGCTAATTCTGGGTCCAGATTGCATGAGGGTATACCCATAGTCTGGAGTGGCCACCAGAGTGATCGCTCTCTGCTATTGATGTCCTGTGATCTCGAGGAGGGACAATGATAACACGTCTTCCGCGCTTTTGGGCGCACATTCTGACTCAAATGTCTTCTACCACGAGCGGTTGATTTGCAATGGTACGGGCTTGCGGTCGCTTACAGGTATGTCACGAGCGGGACTTCGGGGAGTGGTGCTGAAAGAGCCGCCACGTGAAGGCCGAAACTGGCGATGCAAAGAATGGCTGTAGGACTAGGAGGAGTCGTGGCAGCGCTGACCTCGTGACAGCAATGGATGCAGATCTGCTGGAGAGTCTGAGAGGGCAGAAGATGCGCAGTGTCATGAAAACGATTTCTGAGTGAGAATGCAATGTAAGCATGCAATCCCAGGGCCTATCGAAGCAACATTGGTGCTTGAGCGGAGCACGTAACTCACCATCTGCACTGTAAACGCGCTTCACAAAACGTGCGGATCTTGGATTGATAACCAGTGCCCCGGCCCGAGCTTGATCAGGTTTACAAAGCCCTCGAAGTAGCTCTGCGGATTCGAAGTCATGGGAAGATCGGCCTGCTCTACGTCACAGTCCCAATCTCCTCTTTGTTTATCTTTGGAGTAGCGTCCCCCCAAGCGAGCGTCTCCCCCACAACAGTCCTTATTTTTCCCCCTCCGCCGCAAATTCTCTCGCTCCTCCATCCCCATGACCACGCACAACAACAAAATCTCCCCGCCACCATTGGACGTTGGTTCACACAACCACCCCCTGATCGGCGTTTTTGGCTAACAATGCTCCTCAAACAAGTAGCGGCGACAACATCTGCTTCACTCGGGAGAGGAGGTGATATTGAAGGGTGACAATGCAACGCCCCACCAAGAGCCTTGAAAGTCAGTGTGCCCCCCCCCTCGGTGCCAAGGTACAATAGCTGACCCGATGTCAAGGTACCCTCTTCTCCGCATTTGCCCAGAACCCCGAAGAAGGTTGGGCTGCCCTCCAATCCTGAGCCCAGCAGCATGATCGCTCTGGCTGGTCCCATTGAGTCCAGCCGGAACTGGGTGCCATTCAAAACGTATTTTGAGTCGGTCGGCGACTACTTACCCTCCCTTGATGGGCCCGATGCGCCCAAAAGAGTTCAACGAGCTTGTCAACTTCGGAAAGAAGATTACGGATTACGAAGCCCAGGACGAAGAGGGGGATGAGGGACAAGACCTGAGGCAGAAAATGGAGATTGAAAACTCCACAGAAACGGGGAGAAGGGACGAAGTCGTCGACGAGGGTGTGGCGGCTGTCTTTGACCAAGATGAAGACGACAATGCCCCTCAAAGCTACGAAGTCCGGGACGATGATACCTTGGGCAAGGGAGCAGATGCGCACGGAAGTCGCCTTTGCGACGGCGTGGATGTATACCGAAGCTTCTCTTTCATTATCATTACCACGTCTGAATGAAAGATAATGTCATTCTCATGTACATGCATATAATTCCACTACCTATCAAATATCTCTAAATTGATCAAGCGTGCTATGACAACTATCTTTTAGCGTTGTTACCGTTGATCAACTAGTGTATTACTGAAACATATCTGAACTATAACTATTGGCTCTAGATACATATGTCTTGCATTTGGTTCATCGCTCTAAAGAGACGACTATCCAGGCAGCACCACGTGGAGGCGCAAGAATTTTACTGCCCTCCCTCCTCTTACACTTCCCAAGAGTCTAAGCAGCCAATCTAGCCAAACCCTCTTCTAACCTTGCCAACAAAATCTCATCTCCCCGAGCAGAAATCCTACTCCAATCCCACCTCCCAAGCAACTCCTGCAAAACCCTCTTCACCCCTACCCAATATCCCCCAGCCGTCTCCCAGCAATCATTCTCATGTTTCTCAACCTCTCCTTTGCTTAGAACTTCCCACTCCCCCTCTTGTATATCAGCGTATTGGTAATCCTCAAATTTCTGAAACCAATAGCTCCTGCAGTGGCCAAACTGCTCCACCGTGAAATCAATGCATATTTCTGGTTCATCCTCTGCAACTTTCTTGTCCTCTGCAGCAGCAAAGTGTGCCTGCAGCTCAATTACATCATCGGCTAAACTACTGAGGAAGAGCACAATAGCACTATTCATGGATATGTCCAATCTACTGTTGCCCAATCTGCTGGCTTTTCGGGTGGGAAAAGTTCAACTACTGAAACATCTCTCATGGGAACATTTCACCTCTGCAGCAAACTTCAAATCAAAGCCAAGCGAACCCCACCCACATTGGCGCTCCTCCCACCCTCCCCAAACAAACATCAGCAATCTACTTAAGCCCCCAAACCGTGCTGCACCTTCTCCAACTTTCGCGTCACCCATTCCCATTCAGTCCCAAATTCCCATCGCCCTTCATCCAGCGCCAAAAACTCCACCAAGACGCAACAATCATGCGAACCACAGCTCCCAACAAGCCCACGCTCAATGCTTCCTCGGTTTCGAAGCGCGAATCAAAGACTCGCATCTCCCACGGCGTCTCCCTCCGCCATTACCCCCCTGGTACCGACCCGTCCCTCTCGAAAAAAGCCATCTTCCCAATCCACAAGATCCTCGCCGAGCGTCCCTCCAAATCCGATCCACGCAAGACGGAATACCGCGTTCAATGGGAGCCGAGCTGGGAGAGTGCTTCAACTGTGCGCGGCTCGGCGAAGCTTAAGGAGTGGGAGAAGTACAAGACGAAGGGGAGTGTGTTTAGGTACTGGGGTGGGGATGGGAGGACCTGGATGGTGTTGAAAGATGAGGTCAAGTGGAGTGATGATAGTGAGGAGAGGCAGTGGGAGATGTGGTGTTGGGTTAGAAGGATGGTTGCGCAGGATCAGGTTCCGAAGAGCTGCTTTGCGGTTAGGAGAGATTGGTTTGCGAAGTTTGCGGAGGGGGATTGGGAGTTTGCCGATGGGGAGGCAGAATTCCTGAGGGGGTTAATTGTGAGGGCAAATGGGGGATTGTTTGAGGACGCGAGGGCTATTCCAGTTACGGCGTTGGATGTGCTGAAGTGGTCATATCAGCGGCTGGAGAATGCGCGGGATCCTGGGAAAGAGGCTCTACCATTTGGGATGCTGCGGATCAGGTTCATGGGCACACTGGACACAAGACTGAAGGCTCAAGAGTTGGCCAGTGCATACGAGAAGAGGCAGAGGAGGGGGTTTCTTACAGTGGAAGACCTGATACGCCCAATCTTCGCAAACCCATTCAGCACACTGGAAGAGAAAGCCTTCACAAACGCCGACCAAAACAATACAGCCACGAACGCAGAACGGTGGCGGAACAAACTGGAGAAGTTGATTCGAAAGGCCCCATACATGCTTCACGGCGGGAGCTGGATTCTCCTTTTCGCACTGCTCCTTCTAAGAGGGGATGAGCTGAGGAAGATATTGAAGAGCATGGGGATTGCTACGAGGAGGGACTGGAACAATCATGCTCGGGAGTATGCGCTGTGGATGTACTATGAGCAGATTGACGATAACCGGGAGCCACATGCGATCATGGAGACATTCTTGAATCTCACCTCGTTCTTCCGTGAGCTGAACGAGGAAGGGGAACAAGGTGGGCAGGAAGAGGACGAAGAGGATGAAGAAGAGGATGAAGAAGAGGACACGGAAGAGGACAGTGAGGATGAAGATGATGAAGGACCTGAAGACGATGAAGATGAGGGGCAGTCGGATAAGGAGATGCCAGACCCTGACAATGATCTCAACTTAGACCTACCAGTTCCAGCCACTACATCACGGCCCAAGGCATTCGGTCAGCCTAAGCCCAGAAGGTTCCCAGCAAACAACGAGACGCAAAGCAACTTGGGAGCCAGGGGTACAAAGGGCGAACAGGAAGATGACCGAACGGCCCGATTTGTCTCCATTAACAGACTTCAGCATACTTCCACATCGAACACCATCAGCCGCAGATTCAGCGTAACTGATGACGCCGAAGACGAAGAGTATGAGCCCCCTCAAGAAGTCTCTGAAGACGATGTACTCCCCTCCTTTGTGATTCGAGAAACACGCAACCGCCGAAAGGGTCAGAGAATGGATACAGATGAAGCTACAGAAGACAGTAGGAAAGAAGATCACCCGGTCTGTAATATACATTCTCGCCGCAAAGCTATATCCCAACCACTGACGAATCATTCCACCCCCGCCCCATGCACGAATGCCAGACACAGCAGCGGTAGGCAACCAACCGCGGAGAAAAGACCTCCAGCTATCCCAAAAACAAACCGGCCCACTCCTGTAAAGCCTCCGAACCGTAACAGAATCCCCAGGGATCGAAGGACTGTTGGTCGATTTCCAGCTGCTCTTCGTAGACCACCACGCCCTGCTAGTCCCGCATGGACACAATACTTTATGGACGCGATGGATCAGATAATGGAGGCGGAGCGTGATCCACGGGAGTCGAAACGGCAGCGATTAAATGAAGCGGATGGGGGAGACATGGAGTCCGAGGAAGACGTCGAGGAGCATGCCGAGGAAAAAATCGGGGAGGACACTTAACCTAGCGAAAGTCAGGAGCGCCAAGACGAGGAATTGGAGCGTGAGGCTAAGAAGATTCTGGGACTGTAGAACAAAGTAAGAGGGAACGGGAACAGGGTCGTTTGCGTCAAGTCTCTGTTGGAGGTCGCTTGTCCACATGATAGCGTTTTCGATGTTTGAGAGGTGAGAGGATGCGGATCGTGGGCAACGGATTGGAAGTGCGAGTAGATTCAATGTATAGAATGTTGCCTAGGAACTCCAAGTTCGTCAGTGATTAAGTGCCAGCTTCAAATGTAGTCTGCCTTCATGATTGGGGGTCAACCTGTCTTCTGACATGCACGCTTTTAGATCTGGGGTTGCCGCACATCTGGAAGCAAACTGATTGTCCTTAATCGCAAGGATATGGTTAACGGCCATTTTTGTTGCAGCATTACAATTACACATCGTGGTGTACTGAGGTTGGATTCAGGCTGACTTCTAATCGGATCGCATCGAATATCGAGAGCTCGAAGGTAACAGCACAAGGGGCCGTCATGGGTGTAAATGGTTGTTTCAGTCATGCAGAAACTAAAGTGTGTTACGCAGCATGTAGGACTCTCCTAAGTTTGAGCGATCGGCAATGTTGTTTCTTGTTTTCTCGAATTCAGCCGTGTCGCAACAGATCATGTGTGGAGGAACGCGCCTGGCTCCGCTCGATTTCGAAGTCATCTAAGCAGCCTGAAGGAGACTATTCAGGACATCCGAATCGGAACCTCTCGCGGCTGTGCTCGTGGGTATGATTAGGACCATAAGGGAAGATTCGCCAAGTGGTGGGGCGCATTGCTGCAAAGGCGGGCGCTAGTCCTATCGCTGTTCCGCATGCGATGTAGCTCTGGGGTAAGTGTACCCGGTGGAAGCTCCGTTACTGAATTTGTCAGCGTATTTCTTGTAGCTGTGGAGAGTAGCCAGATAAGTGGATCGAAATGAGTACTTGAAGGGCGCGATCGTAGTTAGCCCTGTGCCCAACAGCGACTGTGTCGATAGCGAAACACGAGGCGCGTTCCAGCGTGGACGTCGTGTGATTGAAGTGTTGACAGAGGGCGCGATGCAGAGCTGGAGTCGTGTTCATGGATAGCTAGCTCCTGCAGAAAAGGCGAACAGTTCCAAAAATATTGTGATTGTAAAGTTAAAAAATGGAAATGGTGTTGTTGAAGCTTCTTACTAGCCCTCATTCGTGCTCGGCTCTTCGGACAAGCGAGAGCACGAGCAGTGCCGACGAGCAGCATGCCTGCAACGCCAGTAATCAACTGTCACATTCTTACCACAGCGGGTCTCCCCATACCACACGACAAATAAGCACTTCAACCACGTCACCGCAGGAAATTTCGAGCGATGCATTTTCGGTATCGGGGTATGTCACGCAGTTTTCAGGGCCGCGGCCGACTCCCGGCACCCCTGTTCCGCATACCTAGGTAGCGTGCGGATCTTCAATCGTTCGTCGCAACGAACCGGAAATAACTGGAGACCTCTCCTCCAGCGCTACTGTCCTGCCTACAAATACCACCATATCCTCCGTCATGGGTAACCTCATACCGCTTCAAATCCAGCACGAGCTGAGCATAAATCTAAATGGCCGAAGAAACCGCACTGCCGGCCACTAAGTCGGCCGAGCTGCAATCGACAAGAACGTCATCAGCTGGAGCCCCGCCTTTGGCAGACGCGACACCAGAAAAGAGCGTGGATGACCTGGGGAAATCGAACGAGTCACTAGGAGATCTGGAGAAAGGTCAGGACGCAGACACTCCAAGTCCTGCAGAAAAGAACGAATTGGTAGAGTTCGACGGCGCATCCGACCTGGGCAACCCCAAGAACTGGACCCCGGGGCGGAGATGGGGGATAACCGCATCAATGGGCTCGCTCGTCTTCACTGTCACCTTTGCCAGTTCGATCTTCAGTGTTAACATCAGAATGGTAGAGGAGAAATTTCAAGTTACAGAGGTCACGGCAACGCTTGGCACGTGTCTTTTTGTTTTGGTATGCTTCCACGATTTACATATCTGCACTATCTAATTATGAATATAGGGTTTCGTGTTTGGACCTATCCTCTTTGGGCCCATGTCAGAAGCAATGGGGCGCCGCATACCCCTCTTCTTTGGCTACGCGCTCTTCGCAATATTCCAGATCCCAGTCGCCGTAGCTCAAAACATGGCCACAGTCTGCGTCGGCCGCTTTCTATCTGGATTCTTCGCTTCTGCACCACTTTCTGTTGTGGGAGGCGCTCTCGCTGACCTTTGGGATCCTATTCCTCGAGCCTACGCCATCTGCATTTTCGCCGCTGGTGGCTTCGCCGGCCCCGTTGCAGGCCCCATCGCCGGAGGCTTCATCACACAGTCCCATCTTGGCTGGAGATGGACGTCATGGATCACGCTCATCATGGCTGGCTTATTTGGCGCCATCGGCTTGCTCGTTATCCCCGAAACATCAGCAAACAAGATCCTCCAGACCAGAGCCGCGAAGCTGCGAAAATCCACTGGCAACCTCGGATTCCATGCGAAAGTCGAAAAGCAGAAGCTGACAGTGGACATGGTCATTTCCGTGTATCTTGTGCGACCGTTCAAAATGATACTCCAAGAACCGATTTTGGCGCTCATGACTGCTTACATGAGCTACCTGTATGGTATTGTCTATCTCCTGTTCGAGGCTGTGAGTGCCACGTATTTTATTTCCGCTGACTGAGATGGGAATGTTGCCCCTTTGCCACTTACTCATCCCACCTCGTATCACTCAGTCCACCTCGTATCCATCCCCAACATCGCCGATATTGCCCATAAGAAAACCAACAAAGAAAAAATAACCGACTAACATTTTCGTAGTATCCGATATCTTTCCACGAACAGCGTGGCTGGAACCTGGGTGTCTCATCGCTCCCATTTGCCGCCTTCATCGTCGGCATCTTGCTCGGTGCAGGCCTCATCGCATACTCGACTGCAACGAACTTTACGAAATCGTACAACAAACATGGGAAATGCATTCCTGAAGAACGCCTCCCACCCATGATCGTCGGTGCTATCTGTCTACCAGTCGGCCTGTTCTGGTTCGCATGGTGCGTCCTCCCCTGCGTCTTTCTCTCCCCCCAACTGAACCCGTAAACTGACTAACGACTCACCAGGACCTCCTCCCCTAGCATAACCTGGGTCCCACAAGTCCTTGCAACCACTCTCATCGGCATCGGCTGCATGGTGCCCTTCTGGCAAGGCATGTCGTACTTGATCGACTGCTACGGCTTCTACGCCAACAGCGCCATCGCCATCAACACCTTCATCCGCTCCATCTTCGGCGCCTTCTTCCCCCTCTTCACACCTACCATGTATCGTAATTTAGGCGTGCCGTGGGCTACGAGCCTGTTGGCGTTCCTGTGCACCGCGTTTGCGCCGGTGCCGATCTTCTTTTATATTTATGGGAGCAGGATTCGGGAGAGGAGTCGGTGGGCACCGACGGGGAATTAGGGTGTAGTGAAGAGGAAGAGAATAGGAATGTTTGGAGGAGGGTGAGGACCGAGAGAGGGATAGAGAGGTCGGGATAATTGCATTGGGCAGGGCATATAGATGGAGTTTGATGGTTAGAGCATTTGTACAGCGATTCGAATGTTGCACGTTGTTATCAGAAGCGAGACATTTGGAGAAGATTGGTCATAATAAACTATATACATTGTTCCTGCGAGTACAGGAAATCTATCAGAACTCCAAGTCTGGCATTGCAAGATAGTCTGGCGAAGTGACGGGTATATCAGGCCCACCTGGGAACGGCGGGCTTGTCATGCTTGGTGGGGCCCTTCTGAGCCGCTTGACATGTTTGACGGTGGGAGTGGGGGTGTGTTTAGAGGCGCCATCACTTGAGATCTGTTAGTAAATAGTAACCCACGAATGATAGATTATCTTACCATTTGGCCCTCCACGGCCGGGTAGTGTAGGTGGCATCGGCGTGACTTTGTGGCTCCCATTGAGCTGTACCAGGATGCGCTTCCCGAGGTGCTAGAGCGGGGTGTCAGTAAGACGTCTTTGGGAGCAGAGAACAAAGATGAAGGTTAAGCGCAAGGGTTGGGCACAAAGGTTAGGCAAAAAGGCTTGACGCAAAGGATGGGATCGTACATTCATAAGTTCAGGCTAGGCGAAGGCATCGGTGGTGGAGTTGATTACTGGCTGGGATTCAACTCCATCACCGACGCAAACACGAAACTGGTCCTTGAGAGGGGGCCGGGACGGGAGGAGCGGCGATATCTGGCGAGCAGTCAGTCAATTGAAGGCCTTGGGAGCTCAAAAGAGGTCTTACCACGTCGTATTGCCGAAAACTTTGTGTTTTTGGTTTTGAGGTTTTGATGGAGAGAGAAGGGGAGAGAGGACGAGGCGGGGTGGCGGGTTCTTCAACCCTTCACTGTGCGTGCTTAGCTCGTTTAAATTGCCGCTACCCCCATTGGGTTGCCCCCAGCAGTCGGCCAGCTACTGGGCTCCCCTCTGCACGTCAGTGCGAGCGTACAGCGGCTCATGGGCATCTCCTTCTAACAGCTCTTGAGTTGGCCGGTTCCGGTTCCCCATAGCACTGATAGGGACAAATACGCGGGCCCCAGACCTTGTTATTCACCAAAGACTTCCCCACACAGACCTCTCCACGCTCCGGTCTTGGCACATCCCTCCTTCCAAGTTCCACCACCTGGGTTAGCTCCGAGCCCTCAGACTACCGCGTTGGCCTCACGGCCTTGCAGAGAGACAGCAGGATGCAGTGCTTGGAAAAGAACCTCTGCCGTGAGCTCCTATCACTGCCCCATTCCGAGCGCTCAGCCACTGCGATCGTTGCTAACCTTGGAATCATCCATCCACACTCATATTCGAAGACTCCCTCACATCGCGCAGTGCTCATCTCAGCCTCTTCCGCCCAATCCAATACCTCCGCCAAGCGCCTATCTTCCCGTTGGAAGAACGGTTCGCCAGCACAACCGCCATTCCCTTCGCTCCTCTCCACTCGGTCGGTAATGGCAGCCCGCAAGAAGAGCCCGCAAAAGCAGTTCAAAACAGTATTTGGAAAGAGCACTTCGCAAAGAGCACTGCGCAACAGCACTTCACAACATCAACTTGGAAGAGCAGCCCGCAACGGCACGCTGCAACAACGACTCGCAACAGCGGCTCGCAGGACATGAGCCAACACAAAACAGGGGCAGCAGGAAACGAGCCAACACAAAACAGGGGCAGCAGGAAACGGCCAGCAATATCCAGGCCTATTGCTCACAGCATAGGCAAGGGGGATGCAAGAAGGAGAACGCCATAGTGGAATGAGATAGCAGTTGATCAAGTCCCGAGTGTAGAAAGGGGGATTATACAACTGCATTATGTCAAAGCAATAGTCTAAATACATGTCCAAAGTTCCCTCTCCAATGACAGCCTACTTGCTCACATGGTGAACTTGATACCTCCTGCGCTCTCCGGCGATCCTCCCCCTTCTTGATCTAGCCGGTCATACACTTTGAAATTAGGGGTAATAGAGATGGTTGGCAGTCCACGAAGTACCATCAGTTAAATCCTGGTTGATAATGCATCCGTAGGTATCAGTTGAAATTGAGAGCATTATGTTTGGGTTCAAGAATGTCCGTGTTGTGGGAGGTATGTGTATGGTACATTAGTTCTTGAGCCTGTCTCTAGGTGGTGCAATCCCTCAAAACCCTGTTGTTGAGACCAGGACAAGGGATGTAGCTGGTTAGAAGACGCCGTGTATTTGCTTCCTCTATGACCTTCTCAAAGAATGCGGTGAAGCGGCCAAAGTGCGTGGCAAACTCATCATTGGAGAGCAGGGATGCGTCTGATACACCTGAGGTTTGTCTGTAGTGGTGGTAGGCCTGGTGGAGTAACTCTGTAGCGCGAGCCTCGCGAGGGCGCATCATCGTAATGCCCGCACTCATCATGGCATGGTCTGCTACTTCAGGTACAAAACCCTCCAGAGTATGATCCCTGATATATTCCTCCCACTCCATAACCGACTGGTTCTGGCCAAATTGTGCGCCTGTTGGGTCAAAGGCGTACCTCGGGCCGTCGTGGGTTTTCACCATCAGGATATCATGTCTGTACCCCCGGATCTGCTTCTTTTCACCGATACCAAAGAGGAATGTGACCAACGCCGGGTTGGGAATGACTTGTAGCCACTTCACCTCTGCAACGTGGTTTCCCAGAATGGGTGTTATCAGGTCCTTGCAGCTGTACGCTGCCCAAGAACAGGTATTGCGGAGAAGGAGAGCGTTGTACAAGCAAGAGTCCCTCTCGCGGATGAGAGACAGCCAATCAGTTCCAACAATGTCCTTGTAAACATCCAGCCTGTAGAGGCTTGCGCGATATGAGAGGTCGTGGTAGTAGGACCGAATGGCCTCGTCCTCCGTAAGATACGGTATTGAAGTTCGAAACTCCTCTGGAGACCACGCGTCGAACTTCTGAATGGTGGGCCCCATCATCCAGTTCGGCATGATCTTGAAAAGCTCAGCGAGCATTTGCATTCTGGCAGCGACCACTGGTGTGGCCGCATCCGACATCGCGCGTGCGGTTGAACTGAGCTTGATGGTGTTCGCGCTCGTTGAGTGGTAGGTGAGGACCTGGTGAGAGGAGTATGGGTTTGAGAGGGAAGCAGGGATTCCGTTGCAGATATGAGGATCTGAGAAGAGGGTCGCTGCAGGATTAGAGACTGGCTAGGGGCGCTGAAGTCGGGGCTGAGTGTTCTTTGCGGGGACAGAAGCGCCTGTCGACTTTTGCAAAAGAGTGCAGCAACTGTTCGAGAACGAGAGGGGGCAGCGAACTGCGGTAACTTCAGAGACCGCAATGATTCTGCTTGTCGCGGAAAGCTTCCGGGTGATCTCTTGGTTGTTTCCTCATTTCGTGCGCGCCCAATTAGGTTTAGTTCCTCGCCGGCCAGCAGAGCAGGACACTGAACGATTCTTCCCCACCCTGACCACCCCCCCAATTTCTCTACAGAGGCCTTTCTTGTGCAGACATGAGCAATTCTACCTCTGAAACCTCAAGTCCGCCAAACATGGCAAATCTGAAAGCCGTGCAGCAAGTCCTCGCCGTCATCCACGAGGCCCTCGACGAGACTTTGAGCCTTCACTGGGAAATACGCCTCGAGTGCTTCACTCGCGTGTTCCAGACCAGGCCCCCCTTCCCGGAGCGGTTCAGTGGCCTCTGGAGTCAACCGCAAGTCATCTACGAGTGGGAAGACACAGGGATCGTCATCAACAGAGCGAAGAGTGCCAGTATTCCGCCCCTGAATGATGAAGCAATCGAGGCTTTTGTGTACTGGAACTGTTGTCAGACGGCATCATGGATTGCGAAGTCGGTCATCGAGGAGGTCTTCGTAGGTACGGAGCAGCAGCATATAAATCCCGGTCTTCAGTCATTTACTGACGAGCTTGTGATTAAAGACTGCAAAATCCCTATCAAGTTCGCATATTGTTTTCCTAAGGCGAAGCTTCTCATCATGGAGAGGGCTAAACCGGAGGTCTGCAGACACTGTGTTCTTTTGATAGAATTCGCAGATGAACAGCCAATCGTTGCCGATTTCACCATGGCACAATTCGGGCATCCAAAGGATGCTTGGTTTACTCCTGAGAGTGCCTATAAAGGGGAGTACACGATTGATAACAAATGGGATGCGCTGTGCGACGCAATTAGTGAGCCACATGAACAGTGGGATCGAGATATCGCAGGGAGAGTAAGGGAGCACGTCATGAGGGTGTGCAGGGACTGGATGTCTTTCGTAAAGCTGAGCTCTCAGGATCAAAAGGAGAGAATTCTTGGGATGCGGGCAGAGATTCGGTCTGACAAATGGTGGTAGACAAACACCAATAATCTTGCTGAAGAGCGTTGCAAGGATACAAGAACGGCCTGAGGTGGAGTAGGTAGCGCTTGCTTAATTCCCATTCGATAGTCCTCTGTAAAGGCAATGCTCAGGCAGTCTTTCCCCTTCACTGTAGCTCGTTTAGGTGAAGAAGCTCTCGGGTTCTATATACGGCCGTGAACCTTCGTGTGCAGGTGTCTTTGCAGTGCCGCAACTTGGATCTCGAAGCTCACGTGTCCCGGACACACCCGCAGGGAGGCAAATGCGTGCAAACCCAGTTCCGTGGTGCTTAGCAATGAAAAACATAGACGTTTCGTCACCATATCCTCAAATCATAGTGAGAGAGCAGAATTTTGACCGAAATGCGAATATATGCCCCCAAATGGACACTGCATTTCATCAAAGGAGCCTGGACCGGTGCATACTGGGTACAGCACCTCTAAGCTTGCAAATTTCGTGGGGCTTTGGGGGAGCCAGCCAGTCTTGGCGGGTTGTAAAGATTGGCGTGGTGGCCAAAACTCCCTCCCCGTGCCCACAACAGTCTTCCCACAATAATCTCTGCCACCTCTAACCTCGACCCCCACAACACCTTGCACTGCCCTGCAGAGGCTTGAAAACGTCGCTCATGTGCTCCTAGAGTCATGAAAGAACGTTAAAAGCAACTCTAGAGCATTTGCGGTGGGCGGGGACGAGGTGCGGGTGTTGGCGCGGTTTGCTTCGCCCTCGAAACACCAAGAAGACCGGCCAATCCATCGTCGCTGGTGACGAAAATGCAGCAGGTAAGTACCACGAGCTCCTTTGACCATCTGCGCTACCGCGGAGGCTGGTGCAAGGTCGTTGTCGCCGTCCTCTCCCACCAGCGTGCCTCCTGGCAGCTGCGGGGGCACAGCGACGGCGACCATCACCAAGCTACAGAGACGCCCTGAGCACAAAAGCTAACAATCAGCTCTAGCTCGCCCCTCCTCATTGAAAAGAGCGTCTTCAGAGAGGAGTTGGCGATGGCGATGGGCTTGAATGCGCTGCGAACGCTCCTACGACACCACCGGGGCCCCCGCGCACCACCACCATCAGATCACCACCTTCGACCCGAAGGCGAGGATAGATCGCACAGCAAGCGCTCGAGGGAGCTCGGCTGCGCGCCCTCAGTAAGTAACTCCCTCCTGCATATTCCTACTCTTCCAGTCGCTGCCAGTTCCCCGCTGGCTCGCCCACTCGCGGTGCGCGCTGTTTCCGCAGGCTGAAGTCCGCTCAACAATGCGAGATGGCATGAATAGATGAGAAGCTAAAAGCCGTCAGTAAGTTCCACACTGCTTTCCTGCCCGAGGAACGGCTCAGAGCGACAACAGGTGCAGGCCGCCGGGCCTTTCTTCCTGTCCTCGGCCACGACCGTGGCGGACAAGCCATCCAGCCAGCAATCAATTCCCCCGTGAGTCGGGCGCTCAACCCACTGCATCTCCGCCGATGCATTCAGCGCGAGGGCTGACTCGAATCGATCGTTCTTCTGCCGTAGACCCTCCTCTCTCCTCGCCGACATCCCTCCTCTTGCATTATAAGCCACTCTCATGGCGCAGTCAAGACCTCGAATCCTATCCTCGCAGACATCAGGTCATCCAAAAGCTCTTCAAAGCTCAATCGGCAAGTACCCTATCTCGCTGTCGAGAGAGGAGGCAAGCAGCACTCGTCGAGGGCGCCCGCCAAGAGCTGATGTTGAACATGATCAGAACTCCCAAGCTCGACGACACCTCATGGCGACGGTGTGCGAAGCTGGCGACACCAGGGTCTGAACAATAAAAGATGAGTTTCATATCGCGTACCGAATTAGGTCAAGTATGACTGACATTTTTCCAGATTTTTAATTCCGCATGTTGAGGTGTATTGTTATCTCGTCATGGTCGAGATGCTGTACATCTCATCCTGAGGACTTGGCGCTCCCCTGGCTTCGCCAGTCGCATACACCGACCACCGTTCGCCAGATCCAGAGATACGAAATCGACATTGCTGTCGCTATCCACTAGGAGAGCCATTCTGGCTTGGTGGTCCAATTGCGGATTTTTTTCTTCGGCCGGTGGAATGAGTTGCACAACCAGCCTCGAGGAACTGCACGCATATCTCGGGAGTGGCCAGAATTGGTACTCCATTGCGCTGCCAGAATGCACCAGAAAGACACCTAATCGGCATTACGTAGTCGATGCCGTTCTGGACATTGTGTTCGGTGCATGGAAGAGGGAACGGAGAAGGGAAGGACGCGAAGCTAAGTTTCTCTTCCCCCTTCCTGCACAAACCGGAGCCATCTCCCGGGGTCAATGATGCATACCAATTTTCACTCAATGCTGTCGTGCGTCAGGGCGGACAGGCTGCTCACCCGATGCATTCGTGCTTCTGGGCAGGCGGCTGTTCACCCGATGCATTCGTGCTTCTGGGCAGTCAGGCTGTTCACCCGATGCATTCGTGCTTCTGGGCAGTCAGGCTGTTCACCCGATGCATTCGTGCTTCCGGGCGGACAAGCCGCTCCACCCGCTGCATTTGGGCTTATGTGGACACGTACGCACCGGCTACACTTTGAGCCCTTTAGTACGGTCGTACGCCAAGAACATCTGAGACCCATGCCTTCGTGCTCTCTCCACAATTCGCTCTGTCGCTGGCGACTCCGCTGACCGCTGTGTTCCAGATATCCTATATGCAATCAGTCGACCTCCCACCAGCACCATCTGCCTCCTTTTTACGACTGGGAATACCATAAAAAGAGTTCCTCGAGCAGTTCCACAGCTTCCAAGATGCTTCCCGATTTGACTGCTGCCGCAGTCGGCTTGAATGCAGGTATCTAGACCGGAGATGTGTGGGGATCGTAACCACCGAGAATCCGCACAAGAGTTCGGCTTGTCCAATGGTGACAGAAGCACGAGGCAATTCCCAGAGCTGAGTCCCCCTTCTATCCCCCCCCATCCGCAGCAGCATCATGGCGAGAACCGAAGATGAATGCCGTGGAGCCTTTGACGACCGGCAGCTCGTGTGTTGCATTCGTGCACCTGGGTTGAACGGGCGGGAGGATTTCCACCCTGAGAACGACGTCTATTCTACTCCACATATTCGTTTTGAAACAAGGCAGTGTCGCTAACGGGACCAGTCTACAGCTTTCACCCACAATCCAATTCCGGCATCGAATGACGACGTTCGATAACGATTTCCTACCGATGGTTAGGTCAGAAGAGCGCTTGACGTGATGCCCAGAGCTAAGTATCCCCTTCTCTTATTCCCATCTTGAATGTATCGGAGGCCAATGATGAAAATGACATCCTTCTGAGCAATCCGAATTCCTTTCTGCTTTGAGCCATAATGGTCTGCTCAGTCGTTCTCACCAGAGGATTGGCTGAGTATTCCAAGTCACTGTGGTGCTTCAAGGAGCCTGGTTCGCAATGACGACAGCCTATAGTGCAGAAATTCTCCTGAAGGCCTTGCGATGTTCGTTACCTCTTTGACCAGGAATTTGCTAACTCATTTGTCTACCTTTAGCTCCTAATCGCCTGTATGCTTATCGCTAAACCACTGTTCTCGGTCTAAGTGGGTCGTTCGATCGTCAGTAAGTTCCGTGTTTTCTTCAAATAGCATTTGAGCATTCTCAACGTCAAGGATGAAAAACTTGATGAAGTTACTACAATATTGAGACCTGCTCCCTTCTAAAAAGGACTGCGGCTGGCAGTGATATCAACAAGTATTCTGAGACGCTTTCGAAAGCCGCATTTCTTCCAATCCTTACCGAAAGTTCGCTAACTCATTCAACCAGATTTTCGCAATTTCCAACGTCTGTAAATTCGCGCCAGAGCTGCCAGAGTACCTGGGCTGTTTTCAAATGGCCTTTCGGTCGTCGGTAGGTTTCTTCTTTCCTTCAACCCCAGGTCGAACATGCCCAACGTCAAGGATGATAAACGGCACATGAGTCCGTAATGACATATTTGCATACTTGGTCTCTTGCTTCTCCCAGTATGCAGGCGTGTCATCCAGTTAAGAGAGCCGATGCCCTCTCGACGGGAGTCTGGTTCTCATGTTAAAACCTGTACTTCTGAGACGTCTTCTAAAACCCCGCAAGGTCTGATCTTTTGTCGGAAGTTCGCTAACTCTTTCAACCAGGTGATTGCAACTACCAACGGTTGTGAATTTAAGCGGGAGTTGCCAGTGTTGTCGGAGCACTTCGGCTGTTTTCAAATGGCCTTTCGATCGTCGGTAGGTTTCTTCTTTCCTTCAACCACAGTTAGAACATGCCCAACGTCAATGATGATAAAACGGCACATAAGGCCGTTTTCCACGGAATTCCAACTACAGAATTCTGTGGGGATACTTCATTTTAGAGAACCAACCTCCTCTGGATAGGAGTCTGGTTCTCAGTGCTTAAAACCATAGAGAGCCCTGAGACGTCTTTTGGACCCCTGCTGCTTCTGACCTTTCCGTCGAAAAAGTGCTAACTTGGTGATACATACAGCTAAGCTCTCCACCGTCTGCTCAGAGCCATACTCGAGCATTCCTCGACAATCGGAGTCGATCATCTTCTCACACCCTCTCAAGGAAACGACACGTACACTCTTCTGACGGATATTTCGGCTCGACAACGGATACTCGGTGAATGGATGGCAAGTCGAAAGCCACCTGCTCCATGACCGGAGTTCCAGCCGTTTTCTGGCACCGCAGCCGCCGACATCGCCATTCGGGAAAGAAACGTTCGAAAAGTTAAGTGAACATTCTCTCCTGCTAATGCACCTCCCCATGATGATACCCGATCTCGTTCGACTGAGAGCTCTTCGCTCTCTAACGTGAACGTATCGCGAATCTGAGACGTCGTCTCTTCTCCACCTCGCCGTACATCAATGCTTGCAGACCCTATGATGACTTGGCGTCACAGGTCTTCAGGTTGAATACGGCGCAAATGCCACGGCGGGTCTCATGAAAGCAGCGTCCGCATGAGATCCCCGAGGTCGATACCTACGCTGTAGGTTGATAATAAAGACCGTGGGCAGAGCGTCCAAACAGCTAAGTCGATATCTTTTCTTCTCTTTTTATATGTTGAGAGCAGCTGCTGATCCGCAATCATACGTTCAGGAAAACCTGCCCATAATCCCAAATGATGAGATCATCGAGCTCCGCCTGCGGCCAAAAGGTGAATTGAGAATAAAGCGTTCAAGATGTGGTGGACCAGCACGGGTCGTCGGATCTGGGGCCTTCCTTTGGCGCCTTCGGACTTTCTTACAACCGGTAGAATCCGGCCGGCGCTGTTGAGCAAGAAAATGATGGGATTACGCAGACAATATGGCTCGATCTGGACTATCACATTTGGGCGGCCTTTCAATGGGACGTAGCTTGCTTGGGGTAGTGTCTTTAGATGTCCTCCTGCGGTTCATCCATGTCACCGGGTTCAAGATGAGTACCGCATCCTCTTTGACAGATCGCTCTTCTGACAGCTCCAGGATACCCCCGGCGAGAGTTGGTGAAATCGTATCCGTTATCGGTTTTGCCTCTGGCTCCCCTTCTCCTCTGCGCCATTGGATGCGCGGACGATGAGGAACCCGTATTCGATCTGATGCTGGCGCAACAAACACCGATAACTTGAAAGATCCCCAAAGCAGTTTCTACTCCCTCTCGGCTAGCTTAAACCGCCCTGGGGTCTTGATCGACTGCGAGATTGAATTGCCGATGGCTACGGAACCAGCCTCTCGGAGGACTTGGTAGACGGGTCTCACCTCTTTACCAATTTCTTGAGCAAGCCTAGGACATGTGATTCTTGCGCGAGATCCTTCGCATTGGTCACGTCGACACGGCTCATACATTCCCCAAGATTCAAAGCAGCTATGCACCCTTGGCTGGCCGTTTTTCGGCTTCAATCGGCCGTGGGTATCTTCTCGCTGCGAGATTGAACATCGGTCTCTAATGAAGACACGGCTATGGGACCAACCTCCTGGAGGTTTAGGTAGACGGGCCTGGCTTCATAACCGATATCTAGAGTATATCTAGGACATGTGATACTTGCGCGAGATCCTTCGCATGTGTCACCTCTGGACTTCGCTCACACATATTTTCTTTCCCTCATGGAGGCTGGACACCTTGACGTGGTCATGAGGCTTTAAACCAAGCGCCAGCCAAAAGGTACGTCTTCCCCAGGGCGTTGAATAAGGTTGATGCTGACATTTGTGCAGACGTACATTATGGGGGTCAAAATCGGACTCAAGCTACCTCCTCGTGGTGGCCCCTGGGAATCTGTTGCATGCTCTTCGGAGGGTGTAGCAGTGCGCCAAAGCTTGAGCCGCAGGGTTGCATCCCCTGAGAATTGGTCGGAGAGGGAGGGACGCCGTGAAGAAGAGGAGGAACGGGGTTGGGTCCGCGGCCTCAGTAAGTCCCACCAACATTGGATTATGCTGATGATCTCGATGCATCATTGATAGCGGATGTTACGCGGTGCCTCCCGGGTATTCGATACCTCGGGGGTATCATCAATGCGTTCCGTTTCCACCAGATCATGATCGATAAAGTAAAAGCCAGTGACTGTGTTTGCAAAGAAGAGCTTCACTTCCTCTGCTGGCCTTACCCATGGCCAGTTGGAGCCGCATGGTCCATACAGTCGATGCATCATTAAATAGCGGATGTTGCGGGGTGGCTCCCGGGTATCTCTGATGCCTCTGGGGTATCATCAATGCGTTCCAGTTCCACCCAATGATGATCGATAGAGCAAAGCCCAGTGATCGTGGTAGCAAAGAGGAGCTTCAATCCCTCTGCTGGTTATACCCATGGCCAGTTGGAGCGATACGATCCATACATAGCCACACAAGTGGTATTGTGCTTCCTGCATGCCATGTCGGAGTAGATGGTGCGATTCCTTTGGAGTGTCGTTGGTTTGCTCGTCCATGCTCGGGCCTAGAGAGGAATCCAGGTCCTTTTGGTCGTCAACTGTGACGCCCGTCACCAGGAGGCTGGCCTCTCTGTGCCGGTATTAACTTTTAGCAGAGCTAGTGCAGTCGATTGCATTGCCGATTCCATTGATTCAATCGTCTGAGGGGTTCGATGATGCTGACGGGTGTTAGACATTGTTCGGGCACAGGCACGGGAGGGCTTGTGTGCCTGTTCGAGTGGTCTTTCGATTTATCGGCGATGCCCAGGTATGTATAGTGTTTAAATTTGGTCATTGTGAGCTGCGTTTATTGATGATATCGGCCCATTAGTAACTAACATTTGGACAGGTATTCGGTCTTTGAAAGCAGGAAACGGAGGGGAAGTTTAGGGAATTGAGATGTAAGAAAGTGGTAAAGCGTCAAACAAAAATGGAGCAAACGCTGACAGCAATCAGACGCAGCGAGTGAGTATATATCAGAACAACTTGGTGCAACGACATAAGAAAGAAATGGGGATTGGTTGGCTGCGTGGAAACCGAAAAACGGAAGGATTAAGAACAGTGACAAAAGGAAGTACCTCGCATCCCTTAAAGCCGTCCGCAAATATTTCAGCTGCATATCTAATGGCCGTCGCTACTTCTCCATTGGTAGTAAGAGCACGCTCGATCTACGCGATTGTCTCGGTCCGCTGACGTGCAAAGCCCTAATCCGATTTAGGCTGTACCGCACGTAGGGCCAAAGATTCAACCGGTCAGGGCGTGCCTGTTTTCGCAGAAAGCCGAATGGCCTTCAATGCCGCCGCTTTGATCTTCTTGGAGTGCTTCAGGTTTCGGCGTGCAAGACGAGGGATCGAAAGAAGACGATGTTAAGAGAAAGTTGGAGAGGACGTAAGTGAATGATGGAGACTGGCGGGGACTGGAGAGGGAGAGAGATTGGTAGAAAAAACGAAATTGACTGGTGGAGACTGGTGGATGGAGAGAGATCGATGATAGCAACGAAATGAAACGGTCCAGACTGAGAGTGGAGAGATCGATAGAAGAGACCCGCGATCGAATGGTATAGACTGGAAGATGGAGAGAGGGATAAAAAAAAAAGACGGCTTGAATAGAGAAGACTGGGGGATGAAGAGATCGATGAAAGCAACGAAATGAGATGGTGGAGACTGGGATGACAAGAAATCAACGGAATTGACTCGTGGTGACTGGGGGATGAAGAGATGAAGGAAAGGGTCGAGATAAAAGGACGAAGACTGAATGTGGAGAGATGGAAGGAGAAGACTGGTAAAGAAATGGTGGAGAATGAGAAGCGGTTGGGGGCTGAAAGCGTGTACTGACTGAAAGGACTAGGAGCCTGAAACCGAATAGGAAACGGAAAGCGAACAGCGCAAAGAAGAACAAGAACAAGAAGAAGAAGAAGAAGAAGAATAAAGGTAAGAAGAGTACTCAAAGGGCATGGAACGAAAACCAAAGGGTGAGAGAAACAAGATCAACATGAGTCGACCTCTGGGCTTACCTTTCTGTCGTTTGGTTGAGAAACAGACCTTGTTGGGAAGCTAACGGGAGATGCTTATCGCCGAGCAGAGATTTGGCTTTCAGATATTTTGCGAATCGTGCGCATCCTCTTCGTAGATGCCGTTGCAGACCGGAACAGAGACGTGGTGCCTAAACGGAGGCTTGAGGTAAGTAAAATGCGCAACCGAACTGAACGAAGGCTAACCAAATGGAAATCCGTGATGGATCCCATACTTTGATTTCGGTTGGCAGCTCACGACTCTTTTGTACCGAAACCCTAGGGTACCTCTTCCGGGAGCCAAGGAACCCTCGGATCTGCCATCTCTCCAAATGGTGGAGTCGCCGTACGACAGGACTGACGAAGGGAAATGAGATTGCAGCGCCGCTCGATTGTAAGAGTAGGAAGGAGCTGAGCAGGAAGTATCACTGTGTAACAGCAGCCATCGTGTGGTTCGGGGCAGTCTGAAGGGCTCTATAATTGTCAGCACGTTGTGTTTTTGAACCAAAGGATTTGGCAACATACCGTGGATTTCCATTCGAATTGGTCGGGTCGACTTGGAGTGTATTGCAACGAGGAATAGATAGCCCAAGGGGGTTGCTGCGGCGTCAGCGGGTAGGGTAATTGGTTTCGACTACCACCATACACGGACGTTCTTGACAACGACCTTTGGGTATGCCACGCATGCCGCGCTGACCGCGACCTCTCTAACGAGCCGGTATCGCAAGCCAATCCCCTGCACCAATGGAGATGAAGAAGAAGCATGCCACTTGCATCTTCTTGAATACACCGAATTCGCCAAGAGGAGCTTTTGGCAGCACCGAGATGTGAGCCGGACATGCGAATGCGGTCAACACTCGCGACTTGGCCGCGAAGTCGCCGCAGGTGATGAGAAGATATATGGGGTCTGACTGAGCAGAGGTCTCTCGCGGGTTCCACGCCAGCATGAGATGCATGTTTTGTTGTCTCCATGAATGTGTCTTCGGTATGGAAGCTCTCGGGCTCACGCAACTCGATCTCGAAGCAGAGCGGGACGTCGGTGATCTCGTCAATGGTGTTTGCACGCTCGAGGCGGATCCATTCCTCGCATGCACAAGCCTTCTCATCCTTCTCGCCTTCGTGTGGGCGGCCGTGGTATTGTGTTGGGTGTCGAGCCGTTGATGAGCTGCCATCGCCACAGGAGAAGATTTCCATGGCAGGAGTAGGGTGTCGGTGGCTAGGGATCCAGTGAACATAGTCCGCCCAGAGACTGGCATGCTGCTTCCGTTAGTGAGCTGTGCCTTCCCGATGCAAATGCGGCCAACACGCGGAAGCTGCGATGCCGTGGGTGCTGGTGTTGAGGATAGGAGAGGGAAGGAGTGACCTACCGAACTTGTTGGCGCTCGTCAAGGAGTCGCAGATGACCATGCGGAGGTCTCGTCGCTTGTCTCGCTACCACCTCTCCCGCTGCTGCACACGGGTGCGATGGTGGTTGTAGGGCCAGTCCAACTCCACGGATCGCTCTCCCGTAGCGGCGCACTGAAGCAGCCTCCCACCACACCAAAGTTTTCGAGGATTGTTCTGGACGAGGGAACCCAGGGCAACGATGGCGAACGAGCTGACTGTCGTCCTGGAGTCTCACAGCTTCTCTTGGACTAAATGCGGGCCAAATCAGGCAGTCCCTCTGGGCTTTCGCGGACTGGAGGCTGGCGAGCAGTCTTACCAGCGTCTCGGCCCCTGGGGATAGGCTGCAGCTCACACGGTGCTTCTCCTATGAGAGAGATGAGAGCGATGGAGAGAGAGAGATGTTTAGACTCATGGCGTTGATGGGGGTGAGGGTGTGGTGGTCTGGGGGGGGAGGGAGAGAGGAGGGAGAGGCTGCTGGGGAACTAGACCTTGTGCGTACGCCAAGACTTGCTCTCAGGTTTTCGCTCCTCGACCACCCCCTCCAGTCTCGCCAAACCAACCTCTACTAGCAACACCACCTGTATAAGCTTGTAGTGGTTCTCATGCCCATGAGTCGCAGCTCACTGAGGAGCCCACTATGCATAGCATTCTCCTACGCCAGGAGGCCCAGGGCGCCTCGCATCTCAGTGGTGAGCGACAAGGCAGAGAAACCTCTACGCAGCTCATCCCCTAGTCTACTCAAGGTATCACGATGAGAAGTATCGAGATCGCAAGCTCATATGGGACGCCGTTCGACTAAGCCGCTTCAGTAAGCATTATGGGTTGAAACCCGGCACTGCTTCACAACGCGCAATTCAGTATCCCATCGGTAGCTATCACGAATTACACACTTTGTTTCGTCGACAGCTGCCGCCTTCTTCCGGCCAAAGTCCAGAAAGCCATGGAAAACTTAAAGGGGGTATTCGGAACACTGATCTGAATCGACAGAAGTCGCCCCTGGCAGATACGGCACTCGCAACCCCCAAACCGATCGTCGGCGTCTATACTTCCCGGTCCAGATTCTTCCGACCGCAGAGACCAAGAGATTCTCGTCAACCAGTAGCAAGCTATATACCGTAGACAAGGTACTGCTATGGTACCCCGGGGAGCGAAATCCCCCGGGCCGGAATCCAGCGACCCTCCATATCCAATTTCCCACCACCAGACCATGCCGAGTACAGAGTCTCTGACATTCAACAATAAAGCGCAACCTGCATTGTGCAGATTTCGAACGTTGGGCGAAAAGAGAATCGTGCTGGGCTGCAGGACGACATCGTGGGAAAACTGCACAACTCCTCCGGGCGTCGCGGCGACAACACACTGAACATTTACACTATACGAAGACAATTGGAGTGCTAGTACGCTAGCCTACGTGTAGATATACAAGACGCGAGGAGCCATGCTATGGAAACCATTTCCCCCATATTCCACTCAGAGGTCGTATTGTGCAGTACGCCCTGAGAAGAAGCAGCTCCGAAGATTGCAGGAATACACCCATGGTAGGAAATAGATTAAGGACAAGGCTACGACTGAGATTGAGACCCTTACTCGCTGAGCCGGCACTCATGCTTGCTTGGTTGGACGTAGGGGTGAGCCGGAAGCTCATCTGAACACTTGCAAATATCCGAGTCTAGCATTCACAGAATCGGCAAAACATTTGCCTAGATCCACCCTAAAGCTAGACCAAACAATGTAGCTCGTCTTCGTACCATGTACTTCAAAGTTTGCCGGTCGGCTTCAAGTACATCAGATGACTGCCAAGTATCTACACGGATCTTCTGTGAATTGGTATCTCACGTGTGACTCGACAATGTGATGTTCTCGAGATATGATTCAAAGTCGCTTATTCGAGGCTTCGAGAATCTCTCATTCCGGTGTCGTTAGTAAACGAAGATTTTGATGGCATTTTCGGTGTTTCGATATTTACATTAGCACGGCGAGCTCCTACAGGTATGCACTTAAGTAGGCGTGACCATGTGAAGCCTGGTCTCAAATACCTGAAATTAAACATGAGTGTGACCATTGTCAATGGCAGTGGCTGTGAAGATATATCGAGTGCCAAGCCACCCTGCTTCGAAAGACCCAAACTTCACAGACACAATGCAACCATGTATTTAAGCAACCCGCGTAGTCGCAAAGAATTCCCCAGCCCCATCCTCTGCTTCTTCAAGACACCAACAACTAGCATAGACAGATTCCAACCCCGTATTCCACCAGCATCCGCCCCCGAGACATGGATGAGAACGAATGGTATCTTTGTTGTTCACCCGATGCCCACCCATGTACTGGTGGGGATCGTTATCGAGCTCGGCAGTTCAAGCCTTCTCAACGATGCCCGACTTGTAATCATGAACTTTGCAAAGATTGTGCAATAGTTTTTATCAGCTCGTAGAATGAAAGGAGAGGTGCTGTAGAAACAAGAGGTAATGGGGAAGTTATCTCGCTGGTCGGGAACTTGGTTGGACCTTCAGTACTGGGGCTCTGGGGGATGTATTTAAACTCATCACCAAGCTCGAAGACAAAGGGTACACAGATTTAATCCTTTCAAGGCATATGTACAGCCTCTAACAAGCTGGTAAAGCAATAGTCTAATCAAGGTTACGGATCGTTTTGCTTCCCAACACGCCTCATTATTCATAATACATTATGTCGTTACCCCTTCACCCTCATCATACCTTGATAGCCTTCGTCACATCAAACAACCCTACTTTCGCCTTCTCACTCATTCCATCCTGCAACACGCCTTTCTCCTCTTCCCCTACACATCCTCTTTGGTTACTCACAAACTTAATTCCCTCCTTTTTGAACTTGCCCGTCCGTCCGGTCGCTCCATATACCCACACCTTAACATCTCCCCATATCGGTCCTTGCAAAATGTCCGTGCCGTAAGCGGTTGACCAGGGCGAGTCGATCTGCCAAGCTCGAAGTGTATCTTTGGTATCAGGAGCATATGATGTGACGACCAAATACGTGGTGACTGATGGTGCCAATGCTGACTCTGTGAATGAAACCATTGTCTGCACCTGTTGTCGTAACCATGCCAGATCTGCTCTATGAGCCTCATTGTGAGCTGATACGCTCCAATTTTTGATTCCTTGGGTCTTATCGAATTCAGGGATCTTCTTCAACACCGCTGACTCAGCTGGCTTGGGGATATTGCTCCAGAGCGTGCATCCAAGGATTGTGACGGTGGTGCCAGGCACATCGACCCTTTTCTGATGAAGCACTGTCAATTTCCCCTTCAGTCTAGCCTCTCTTTCCATTGTTGAGGCCAGGTGGAGACCTTGGGGGATGGTAAGACCTGAGTATTCGAGAGAACCAAGGACGAGGTATACGCGTTCGTAGAGGTTGCATCGTCGGATAAGGAATGAAAGGTAGGCGTTATAGTCGGCGAGACAGCCGATGTTTCCAGCAAGGATGAGATATGGTGCTGTGGGGGGGATGTGGAATGTGAGATATTGTGACTCGTGGTTGAGGTGGAGGTCAGAGAGAATCTGGAAGGGGGTTTTGGTATTGAAGAGCCCGGAAAGACGCCTCATGTTCCTTGGAAGTGGGATCATAATGAATTAAGAAGGCAAACTTATATCACTTAATAGAAGTGAAGACAATGAGCGACTTGTATTCGAGCTAACTGTTCGAGATGAGGAACCGAAGTGTAGGAAGATAAAGAAATGGACATGCGACAGTTCAACCACAAGAACACTAAGAGGTCTATTATGTGTATAAGAACTCCTCTTCCCCCTGCAGTGGCGTAGCTCCCGCCTGATAGCTAATTCTGTTGAGGCTGGTGAGAAACCCCGCGTACCTGATGAGGCGCACCATTCACAGCCCTTCATGTCAGCGGCACGTAGAGCCTTTACAGAAGAACACAGCAGCCAGCCACACAGACCATTCGATGTCGCAGCTCCCGTCATGCTTTGTTGAGCTCAGTGTGGGTGTGTGCGGGAATGACGAGGCTTGTGGATGCCGGAGGTTGAGATGAAGTGGCTGTGCACGCAGGCTGGGGCGCTTGCAGTACATTTTAGGCGCGCGGCTTGTCCTAGACAACTTCGACTTGCTGACATCAGCGGTGCGGGATCAGGCGTTCCGTAGTGACGGAAGTTTGTTGATCCACTGCGATGATCAATGATCGCTCGCCAGTATCGCTAACACCACCAACCTGCTTTTCACCTTCAATGTTCTCTCAGAGCCTCTCTCCCTGGTAATTACGCGACAGCAACGACTGCACACGTCCCCCCTCTCATATGTTCCCCTCAAGTACCCCCCAGCATCTACACACAGTGCATCTCGACACAGTGCGCAGACAAGGTACCGCGTCGCAACATCCACCCCAGGGTCAGACCATCGCGCGACACCTTCCATTAGAGTCTACAGCATAGATCTCGGTTGAAGACTTAATCCTTTTCTTGGTCTGTTCCTTTTGGGGGTATTTCCACGCTCCTAACCAATCACCTCTGTCCGTGTCAACATGCGGCTCAATGCGACTCAATCTATTCGTCGTGTATGTACAAGTCACAGGCGCCGCTTACGGGAAATAGGGAAATACAGGACGCTATACCCATCTCAGTCATTATCCTCAAGCCTCGACGCCTCTGTACCTCTGCCTGTTCGTCTGGTAGGCGAACTTCGTTGTTTTGCCCTCATGCAATGGCGACGCATGTACCTGCGCATGTATTCATCCTAAGAAAATACGTTCTCAACGAGATCTGTCCTTTCCATAATCCAGTTCTAGAAGCTGCATCACCCATGGCCGAACATACCTCCTTCCTTCGGTACGGGGACGCATCCCACCTCGCGAAGTCTACGTCTCCTATTAGCCAACCTCAAATAAGATTATGTGTCAACTTCCATGGCGTAGTTTGTGTTGAATCACATCTTAGAAAGTTTACTAGACAACCTTCTATACCGTGTCTGCTTCAATGTTCGAGTGAGGACGTATATCAGCGTTCGGCTCGAGGAGAGTTTACTTACAAAGGATGACAAACTATGATTCGAAATCATTATTCTGGAACAAACACCATGCAGCGGAAACCTTTGGAGCAGGTCGCAATTATCCGGAACAGTCTCTTATTAACTTCTTTGGACACGGATCGCACGAGCGGTACTTGCGGGCGTTCCGAGACTTGGCTTTCGGGAAAACCCATCTCTCTGGTCTTACATGCAGCTGATCCAGGCTCCAGGCGTACGTCCCCGTGTTCGTAACCTCATCTGGGTCGATTCAATACCATCTTGCTCGACGTGCAGTATTCGAATGCATTTCGTTATCCGGCTAAATGTGGACCTTTCCATCACAATAGCTTCTTATCGCGCAAGATAGACTTTGGTACCTGAATTGCCTCCTACGAAACGATCCATGGCTACAAAAAGGTCCAGTCTCACGACTCTTGTTATGCCTCTTCTTGGTCTATCTTTGCCGTCTCTTCCAGATGCCCTCATTGGAATGAGTCCCCACTGGTCTACTCGAAACAGTAGTCGCAATGTCGATCGCTTCTGAGGCTGATAATTCAATATGTATCTTGCACTAGATGCGGCACGATATTAACAACAGCAGATCTACCGCTACCAGACCTGGGACCTGGCCCACAACGGTCTAATTATAAACATGTGAGAGCCATGGACAACCGGAATGACGGGCTACGGAAAGACGTCGATGTATGACGAAACTCTGCCCAGCAGGCCCACCGGAAAACTCGCGTATCCCGGCCCAAGCATGGCATTTCGCTTAATCGATCCGACAGTCCCTCAAAGGCAATGGCATCCTGGAACACAATACATCTCTTGCCGATCCTACATGTTTGCACGTCTAAATCACCAGCGGATCATCCGATGTTCCAGAACCTTCAAAGGATTTTCATTGACCTGAAAGGCGCGGCCATTCCCCTAGCCTTCCGCACTGAGAAGCCTTCTCCGGCTCCACGGTCAGTGCTGTGTCACTATCCCAAATGAGCCTGTCTCTGTGAGAACAATATAATTTGCGTATTGAAGTGCATGTGTCACTACCGCTTCGCAGGTCGTATTCCACTCCCCAGTCCCAGGACCTGCATCCCAACACGCTTACGCTCGATGAACCAATCATGTACCTCGCAATGAGGTGTTTGGCTGTCATCTCTTATCATCCCACTAGTAAGTATCATTCCATGGAATGTTTGTCTCTCGAAAAGCCACCGGAAAGACGGCCAGCGTGGAGTTTCCCGCCTCTGGGTTCCATTCTTAGACACCATGTTTCGACCATCCCCCCTCGTATTAATATAGTCTTGTACCTCAAGACCATTGTGGGGTTGAACTTCGTCGTAAGAACAATCTATTCATCTTTGTCTAGGTGTGCTGCAACCTGGGAACACTGTTGTGTAATAGAAACACCAAGACTCATTGTAGAGGTATAAGTATGGCCTCTCTTCATAGCCATTATTCTCCCCCACATCTTCATTCATTCTGCGGAGTTGGGGTAAATTCGCTTTTCATTTCATTGTTCATTGGAATCTCGTCATTATGAAGGGGATTATCTCCCTCACGAGCTATGTGCTCCTCGCTACTGTCTCAGTCTCAAATGCCCATCCCGGCATGAAAGATACCTTTTCAGAGCTTCGGACAAGGGCCAAAGCTGAGCGTGCTGAAGCCAAGCAACTCATTGGAGACTTGAAGACACTCAAAGACGCTCAGCTCACAGCGATCGGGAAAGATATCAAGGCGATTCTTCTCGACCAGAAAGACGCTCGCTCCAACACCATCGACACCTCCATCCCGCCTGGCAATGTCGACAGTGCAGCTTGCAAGGCTGACCCCTGCTGTGTTTGGAAATGGATATCCTACGAGATGACAGCCAAATTCAACGGATCGTCCGGTCGCTGCAACAAACTAGCTCGAGGTGCCGTTCGTCTCGGCTTCCACGACGCTGGTGTTTGGTCCACCTCAAGCAGTTACGGTGGGGCAGACGGCAGTATCCTTCTCACGGATGAATTTTCCCGCGCCGACAACAACGGCCTTGATGCCATCGGCTCGCAAATGAAGACTTGGTACACAAAGTATAAGCCCTTTGGCGTGACCATGGCCGATCTCATTCAGTTTGGCGCCAACGTTGCCACTGTCGTCTGCCCTCTTGGCCCTCGTATTCGCTCCTTTGTTGGTCGCAAGGATAACGCCAAGGCTGGACCAACTGGTCTTCTTCCCAAGGAAACCGACTCCGTCGACACGATTCTCAAGCTTTTCTCCGCGAAGACGATTGATGCGCATGACTTGGTTGCGCTGGTTGGAGCTCATACTACCTCGCAACAACACTTCGTAGATCAGTCGAGAGACGGCGACCCCCAAGATACCACCCCTGGTGTCTGGGATGTAGCATTCTACCCTCAGACCTCTGGAAATCCTCCGCCTAGGGTACTCAAGTTCAAGAGCGACGTCTTGATGAGTGGGGACTCTAGGACAAAGCCTGAGTGGCTGGAGTTCAGCGATCGAAACACTGGACAAGATCACTGGAATGATGTAAGTGATACCTACCACTCTGCTATGTCCTGAAGGGAACCCCAGATTACTGATTGTGTGGTAGGACTATGCACGAGCATACACTCGTCTTTCGCTTCTTGGCGTGAACAATATCAATGACTTGAAGGAATGCACCAAAGTCCTTCCGGCTGAGCGTAAGACTTTTGTTAGTCAGGATCAGGTCTTGTTAGACAGGTGGCTACAGGGGGAGTTTGACCAGTTGAACGATATGGTGGACAATGCTATCATGTTGACGGGTGTCTCATAGTCTCGGGAAGCATCAAGGATGGGATGGGGATGGAGTGAGGGATAGGGCTAGATACCACGATACATGTGTTGAAAGCGACATAACGTAGTTTATAAGCGAGCGGCCCATACAAGCGAGTGGCCCACCTCAAAGCTTGTGGTTGCAGGTAACCCGACCACACTAAAAGCTCGGCTAATTTTCGTTAGGTAACACGACCACACCAAAAGATAACCCCACCAACCTCAATATTCACCCACTTCACCCGACCATCAACATCACAAACTCACCTCAACACCATCTAATCATGTCTAAACAACTGCTCATGAGCGTAGGTACCCTCACTATGTTAAAGTATTAATCTAATCATACTCCAGGAACATTACAAGGCGTACAAGGCACTCAGCTGTACACCATTTAGCGTTGACACCTTCACTGAAGTAAGGATAATGCGAAGGTAATCTGAACCCGTTCCTAACATGTTCAGAACACCA